>JAEIFU010000190.1:0-197153 GCA_018904235.1 Lordiphosa stackelbergi | reverse complement strand
TTCATTTCTTAAAATGAAAAGAAATGAAGAAAAAAAATGATGTCATTTCTTCCAAACAAATTGTTAATTATTTTGGCCTTCATTTCTTTCATTTCTTGAAAATGATGGCATAACTGCCACGAAGAAATTTTGTAATGTAAAAAAATATAAACTACTCTCAGAAACAGAAGTGTCATCACCAACAAATTGTTAATTTGAATTTAAAAAAGTAGGCGCGATTTTGTTAAAATATTCAATTAGTCAAAAAAGTTGTGTATTTAGCTTTCTTGCTGATAATTCAAGGCGTTACAACGCGTTCGCCATGGCGCGCAATTGAAAGTGGCGCCTGTTATTTAAATCAAACTTTAGCTGTTTTTTGACCGCGTATCGTTGTGAATGTCAAACAAATGCGGCAATTTGTCAATGGAAACGGCTTCATTTTTAGAAATGAAAACAATAAGTAAATGAACCAGTGGAAATAGGCTATAAAAAACAAAAAAGGAATTTCAAGCCCAAGGAACCCAAATACCTGGCAAAGGGTTTTCTGCTGTCGGCCACATGACCGGCCACTTACTTGTTTATCGAAAAATTGCGTTCAGCATGAAGCTCAGTTCTAGTTGTATGGATATGTGAACAAACCAAATTGCCGTCTTTGGTGTAGAACAGAAACAAGTACTGTGCAAGTGCCAATGCACGTTTGGCGCCGGTCCATTTTGCCGCCTAGATCGTACAATATAACGTTTTTATACCATTTTTGTAGGGCATGTGAGGGCTCAAACAGTTTGACGCTGAAGCTCAATATTGACGATTTTATTAAATATATTAATTTTGACAAAATTGGACCCAAGTTTAATTTAATGAATTTGTTTTTTAACATTGAATAATATAGATCGTACTCGTCGTCTAAAAGATTTCTATACATTTTCCCTAATTTTATGTATTTTTTAAAAAATAAAAAAAAAAAAAAAATAAAAAAAATAAAAATAAAATCCTCCTTTAAAACCCCTAAATAATAAAATAAAATAACACTATAAAAAAAACCAATAAATAATATCTCATACAATAAAAATTTTTCAAAATTTTAATAAAAAAAATTTTTTTAATATATCATCTCAAACATATATATATATTTTTAAAACTATTTAATATAATAACGTGGGGAAAGTATTTGTATAAAATTGTACAGAGAAGTAGTTTTGCCTTTCGTTTTTAAACTTCAAATTCGAATGCTGCTAAAAAATTACCCTTTACAAGGTACAAAGTTATAAAAGAGAGACTAAACAAATTTATAGGTCTAACACAAAAAGCAAATTTAAACTCAAATAAAATAAATACTGAAAACAGATTCATGTTCAGCAAACGAAAATGATCTAGAATCACCACCAATCCTTCAATATACTGAACTTTCATAAAAATAGCATACGTTGAAGGGCAAATATGAAGATTTTTTTCTAGCATTAACATAGCTTGAGTAAGCTCAAAATATCAAAATAATGGCCTGAGAGTTTACTCATTGGTGGTTACACAGAATAAACAAGATTCCCGTAGCATGGATATTCGAAATATCCACTTTAAGAAGGATATTTTTAAATATACTTTTCACATTTTTCAGCTACTTCGGATGAAGAATAAAGATCAAAATGTATCCTTTTTAACCGAAAATAAATCGACTTCGAAAATATCCAATGGATCCCCAAAAAGGAAAGTTAACTATCCAGTCCAAATGGATGCCGAAAATATTCTGAGGATCATCAAAAACTATCCTTTTTTTCTCAGTGTATTTGTTGGGTGTAAAGAAGTACTCACAGAATCGTACTGAACCGAGGTTCGGTCAAAGTTCGGACCTTATTTAATCATGATTACTAAAGCACTTGAAATTAAAACTGATTCATCAACGCTTCAGGCCTTGATTTATTGATATCTTAGTTCAGAACGCACTATAGATTTGTAGATCGAATTATATAAACTGTAGAAATGCGAGATTAATTTTGATTAAAAAGGTCAACATTTTGTTTCTCACCCTCTAAAAACGCACTCAAAATGGTATTGAGCACACAGTGCAACAGTGGATTCCAGTAGAAATCACTGCCATGGCCCTTTTTTTATGTGATAACTAACCTTACACTGACCTTGAAGCGGAGCAAAAAAGCAGCTGGTTGCGGTCTCTGGAGTCATGGCAAGGGGCGGGAAGTGGAATAGCGAAACAAGATTCCACAGAAAGCAGCAGCAAATAAAATAGACCAGCAGGCAGGCAGGGGGGGGGAGGTGAGAGGATGGGGTGGTCTGGATGGTATGGAGGCAACAGCAGCAGCAGCATAAACACAGCATAAATAAATGACAAGAGAGAACTTCACCAACGACAAAAGCGAGAGGCTTGCGGCAGGGCCAGCCCTGCTTTGCTGCCCATAAAAATAGACGCAGTATAAAAAAAGTAAACATTAAATAAAAGTAGAGTTAATTTTATATGCTTTGTTTAGAAACATCAACAAAACTTTATCAATTTTAATTTTCACATTTTATGTCTTTCATATCTCAACTGTTTCTAGCTGTGTGAATCGTAGTGTCATTGTGTGAGCATGCTCCCCTACTCCCGCTCTATTCATATTTGTATGTGTGTGTGTGTGTGATTATCGATTTTTGCAGACAAACTCCTACGGGAGCTGGAGCCGGAGCTTTGCTTTTTTTTCCCTCTTTCTCAGCTAGTTTGTAAATATTTCAGTATGCGTGTGTGTGTGTGAATAATTTGCATATCAACACAATTTATCAATTTACTTTTTGCACTTTGCAGTTAAACTGGGCTTTTATTTAATTATATCGCACTTTTTTCACAGATTCACATACACAAAATGAACAACTTTACAATTTTTCACTTCGTTTTGATTTTGTTTGGCTTTAAAGACCGCGATCTTCCGAATACGTCTGACTCCTTCAAAAGACCGAATGAGAATGAACGAGAGGCTAGGACGAAAATGGCAAATAACCCCCAACAATGCCAAAGATTGTGAGCGAGAGTGAAAGAGCGGGAGATGGCGAGAGAGCTTTCGGGGGCACCCACAACTGATGATGGCTGTTGACTTAAGTAAGTGTTTACCTTAGAGAGAAGTGAGGATCATAATCTTGCAGTAGAGTTAAATTTTTGAAATTTTTAATATAAAATTCTTATTGGTAAAAGCTTTAATTATTTGAATTTATAAACTTTTGCCGTTACTGTCTCGCTCACTGTCAAAAGCTAGCTGCTTTTACTTGGCGCCACTGAGCAAATTGTGCTCGCTCACTGTTAAAAGCTAGCTGCTTTGATTTGGCGCCACTGAGTAAGTTGTGCCCGCTCACTGTCAAAAGCTAGCTGCTTTTATTTTCGACCCACCGACAAGATGTAGAAATCAGGGACCAAACCGGAGCCGGAACCGTATACCGATACGAACCGATTGAAACTCAGAACCGGAGCCCGAACCGGAACCGATATTTTTAATTTTTTGTATACCGGTATCCGAGAACCGATTTTGTTAATACCGAAAAGACCGAAAAGAACCTAAACGTTGTACCGGTACGGTTTCGGTTCTGAATGCAACCACTAGACTGCGAAACGAGCAGTTAGATTTGGCTTAACAAAACTTTTGTTCAGTGAAATAGAAAATCGCGAGACCAGTCTGTTTGAAAATAATGCAATCCTATGTGGCCTTTCCTTAGACCCTCGTTATAATGTCAGGCTAACCTCTGAAGAAAAAGTACATGTGGAACTGCTTTTACTGATAAATATTCAAGAATTTTATCCACTTCTTTTTTATTTATTTATTTATTATTATTCTTACATCTAGTGCGACAAGGATAACCTTATATGTTATTGCACTAGTCACTAAAGAAAAACGAACATTGAGGAAAGCGTATTAACCTAATTAAATCTAAATTACATTTCCTACATCTGCTTTGAGCGAAACACGATTTTTAACATTTTTATACATAAATAATTAATTGTAACATTAAAAATTGCCTAAGCTTGTCCCTAAAATTGCGCTGCGCTACTAACCACGCTTTTTTACTGAGGTGGTAATTGGTTCCACAAACGAACAGTGTGTACGAAGAAATGACGTTCTGAGCAGGAGAGTTTATGTCGTATACGGTGATATTTTTAGTTCTGGACGATGTGCTGAAACATAATTTGTCAAATAAATAGCTTGGCTCTTTTGTAAAAATGATACGGTGTGAAAGCAGTAGATTTTTAAAGTCAGTCCAAGATTTAAAGTTTAGTTGATGGATTTGTTTGGCGAAACTGGATATATGCTCTCTTCTTCCAACATTGTACACGAATCTGGCGATATTATTATATGCCACTGTGAGTTTCCGCTGAGAAGCCACGTCGCAATTTCCAAATATTTCTGTGCCATAGCACAGCGAGGGGTGTCAGGTACGTTTTAGCAATCGTTAGTCTGATTTCAGTTGGTAAAAACTGCTGAGTCAGTGAAAGCTGCCTAAGTTGTCCATATGTTCTTCCAGTGGCTTTTATTACTTGGTCACTCCAGGAGAGAGTCTTATTAATTGTAATGCCAAGGTTGGCAGCTGCTCTACGTATTGAATTGGAGTACTATTAAGCAATAAATTGGTGGTGATTCAGTGCTCAGCAGTTTTTTATAAATAACAATACACTTACATTTAGTCGGATTGAGTCCATTACATTGAGCCCATTTACTGACATTAGACAGTTCACTGTTACATAAATTAACACAATCAGTTATACTTTGCAGTGGACAACTAGCGTACAATTGGACATCATCAGCGTACATGTGGACATTACAGTTTGACAAAGAGACAGGTAGATCGTTAATATACATCGAAAACGAAGAGGACCAAATTGAGCCTTGTGGTACACCATTTGACAGGCAAAAGGGTAGACATTTCTTCTTGGGTAAATACTGCCTGTCTTCTGCCACATAGGTACGACGAAACTAATTTGATCGCAGTGTCATTAAAATTGAAAAACTTATAATTTTGTACAGTATGTCATGTTGTACTGTGTCGAAAGCCTTCTTTAAAATCTAGTAATGTGAGAAATGTCACTTGGCTGTTATCAAGTTGCGCTAATTTCTTCAGTAACATTTAACACTGCTGTGATCGCTTCTATGCTTCCGAAAGCCAGATTGCATATTGTTTAACCTGGGTTACTTACTAGAACTTGTTTATCTGTTGTAACATTAAATGCTCGAACACTTTGGATAAAAGGGCAGAATGGATATTGGTCTGTAATCATTATTAGCCTTTGGAACAGGATTATTTTGGCAATTTTCCAATTTTCAGGAATGTTGACGTAAATGCAGTGTTGCATATGAGTTACATAGTTTAGGATTTTTGGCAATATGAGGTTAAAGAATTTTGGATGCATGTCATCCAGACCGACCACTTGCAAGACTTGATTTTGAGGACACATTCAAGGACATCACATCACATTCTGTTCAATAGCAAATAAATGAAGAGCTTGGCTCTGGCCCAATTACTTTGTCTGAATGTGGGAGTAAGTCGATTTATATACAAATTTCTATAAAAAAAAGGACAATCAATCTAAAATCAAGATTATAATCTTGAATCAAAGAGAAACGGTGTCAGAATTCGACTAAGACCAGATAATCTTAACCCAAGATTATATTCTCAATTTTCTCAATTTTAATCTTAATCCATCAATCTTGGATAAAGATCGTTTATACTCGACTTTAAGATGAAACAATCTCATTTTTAAGTATGAAAAGAAAAAAACAAAAAAAATTATATTAAGCTGTTATTATTTTTATGTTTTTTTTTTTTTTTGTGTGTTGCGTTTGATTTAGTTATTAACAATTTTTTCTTTCTGAAAAACTTATATAACTGTTAATTATTAATCTACCTGTACTGGGACTTGAACTGAGTACCTCGGGGTGATTTACCACACTGCGTCGCCACTCAGCCCTCTCGGCTGTTGAGCCTCATTTTTAGCGCGTCACTAGTCGTAGTATAAGAACTCAGCACGACAATGCCAGCTGAGTTCTTATACTGCAACTGGTTGCGCAAAAAAATTTCCTTCAACAGCCGAGTCGGTAAGGAGGATGCCAAAAGCTTTATTGGAACGAGAAGGTTGTGGTTCGAGTCCCAGGAGAGCCGAGTTGTTTTTTTATTTTTTTTTTTATTTTTTTTTAACAAAATAAATCTATTTATATATATCATAAAGTTTTTTAACTAAAGCTTTACAGAAAACTGTAGGACGGTTGATAAATTGCGAGATGATAAATCTTGTTTTTAAGATTTTTAATCTCATTTCAAGGTTTTTCAATCTTGTTATTACAAAATTGAAAGATTCTCGAAAAGAGATTTTCAATCTAGATTTTAGATTGAATTTTTTTTCTCAGTGTACACTTCTCAAAATACAATGTCGACTCACTGCCAAGTCACTGTCAAGTCAATGTTCAGTCACCGTAGGTAACTGTTAAGTCCATGTCAGGTCACTGTTAAATCACTGTCGAGTCACTAACCAGTCACTGTCAAGCCACTGTTAAGTCACTGTAAAATAAACAACATTATAGTTTATAGCAAAGAATTCACAACTTGACCTCAATGGAGCCACTATTTGCACCCCCACTCCCCGCATACCCACCAGATCCCCACAAGACCCACCCCAGATCCCCACCTTATTCCCACACGATCCCCACCAGATCCAAACCAGAGCCAACCAGATTCCACCACTACCCCCTACTTCCACATCACACTATCCCACGCAAGGACAAAATTTTTCAAGTTTTAGTCCCTCTAAAAACAAATGTTGTTGCGTTGCTTTAAATTTTGGTGGTGTGGTTAATTCAAAGAAAATATCGTGTCGTCAGCTGCTGCTTGAACTTACGGCACTGAACAAAATCACCTGCATGCTCAAATTCATAAGGCGACGTTGCGACGTCTACTGCTGTTGCTTTTATTTTTCTCAATAGTCGTTTTTTGCTTGTTTTACATTATCAATACGGTCTCTGTCCATTTATACTATGGAGCAATAAGTATTAGACAGCAACTAGTCACTTACGCTCTTTAGATCAGCGATGGTCTTGCCCCCCGGGGGCAAAGACATTTCGCCATTTACACGTGTACGAACCGAACGCATGCCGAAGCTGAGACCAAGAGAACAGAAAGCAGTCAATCGCTCGCCAGAGTTCGAAGCGATTAGGTCGAAGCAAATTCACGGAGCTTTATTTTCGCACACTAATACACTCTCACTTTTTGGCTTCGCTGCTCTAGATACATTTGGGTCAACTCTTTGGATAAATTTGGGAATATGGGCGTCTCTCTCTAACCACTGTGATTTCCTGATTTTCTGACACAGGTATCTATCTAAAGCAGGGGTTCCCAGAATTAGCTTACCAGCGCGTCAAAGCCAATACAAATGCATAAAATATATTTCAAACAACAAAAATTGGTAAAATAATAAAAAAAAATATGTTAGTTTTTTAGTGTTAATTTTATATTTGCGATGGAGGTCTACTTCGGAATACACAGACAATTTAATGTTTGTTGTGACACGGTATTTTTTGATCTAAAGTATCTATTCGGGCACTATCGTTTAGCATCAGCAAAATTAAGAGGCAGCCCAAATATTCTCTCCTGCAAAACATTGCTCCATGCGTCCACCCAAGATTTTAAGAAATTGTGTTGTTTCCCGTCCATCCCGTCCTAAAGGACCCAACGAAATTTTCTAGGCGCTCGAAAATTCCGGAATTATATGTTAGTCCCTGCCAGTCAAGTGGATGCTGAAAACATACCTCTCCCGCACGACCACATAGTGAATTTCGGGTCTAGCGATATTATATGAAGAATGTGCATTTCAGAGCAGCATCAGCACTCTTCAATTATAATTCAATTCAAATTGGCTTTCCCGTTTTTTCCCCACCCCCCTCTTCACCCGCTCACCACTCTTTCCCCACCCTCCTTTCCATCTTCCACCGCTCTTCACTCTTTCCCCTCCCCCTCATTCTAACACATGTAGCAGCTGTCATCTGTCTCAGAGAGCCATGGCATATTTGTAATACACACATACCTAATTTGTGTGAGTGTGATCCCTCTCATGCTCACTCTCTCTCGCGCTCTTAGCAAAACAGCTTAGTCCAAAATATTATCTGAGCGCCACAGTTCCGTTACTTTTCTTTGGCTACATATGTATGTATGTATTTTTTGGCTGCTAGCTTTGTGAAATTCCAACTTCATTTTTTTTTAAATACGGTCAACATATTTTTAAAGCTATCGATGTGTTTAGTATGTGCCATAAGATTTAATTTAATTGGATGAGGCTATTCCCTATTTGTTTTTTTTTTTTATAAAAAAAACACACACACATACACACACACAGCACATAACTAATTTGTGTGAGTCGTTCGCTCTCTCACTCACTCTTTCGCGCTCTTAGCAAAACAGCTTAGTCCACATCATTTTCTGAGCGCTACAGCCGTTATGTGCCCCATACAAACTTTTCTTTTGCGTTTTTACCTATTTCGCGGTGAAATTTTCCAAATTTTCTTTCTTAGTGCGCGCCTAAATTTTTGTTTTACTTAATACTATTTTTATGTTAAAAAATACTTTATTTTTTATATCATTCTTTTGTATCAACTTAATTTTAATAAAGTTTATTTACTAATTCTTCTATTTTCATTCCATTCCATAACAACTCACAAGAGCGAGTTCCAGTTCTGGTTCACTGAACTAAAAATTAACTAAAATGCGTAGCTCTAACACAGAGTGGCCATACTTTAAAGTATTTATTTATAAACTAAATGCGATCACACTGCAATATCGTTTATCGATCATTCCAGTTGGCGGCATCTTTGAATATGAATCATACTAATTGGCTCATAATAATATTTTTTTAGAGTCAATTCCGGTGTCCCTGAAGCACACAAATCTCCCTCCGGCATTATCTGCAATTAAAGCCTTAGAAAATTAGAAGCCAGAAGCTTATCTCTCTCAGCCCTAATTGGGAGCAAGTCGTTAAACTTTTCGAGGCAATTTTGTCCCCCTGCGACAGTAATTGCGTTCAATGTTTAGTCAAGTTCGCACACATTATGATTTGACTGAAGGTCAATGCAAAATAATACCTTTTTGTTTTGCTGATTGATTTCTTGCAAATAATAAAAAAAAAGAGAAATCCAACAAACAAGTTCCCCTCGGTACAGTAGCGAATTGTTGGGGTACATCAACTTGATGTCAAACCACAGTCTAGCCTTAAAATTCGTTAAAACTCGAATCAATTAGGGAACTTGACTTTAACAAGTTTTGGCTACTTGTACTTGAACTTCGTTTACTTTACAAAGTTCAAATTAGAAATTAATGCACATAAATCATTTTGGCTCTCTTAATAGAAGGGAGACGCTTTATCGCGCTGCTGAGTTTTTAATTAGCCTCAGTGATTCTTATCACAATTGGCTACTGTTCGCTGTGTAATTGAGGTGCGGATTATTGCCCCGGACACTGGCGCAGACTATGTAAACCTGATTTGTTCATAGTGTTTGACCTCCGGCCAGCTGTGGCTTGTTCATCATCATCATATTTCGCGGTTGGCATTGTGTAAAACAGAATACATAGACACAAACTTAAAGTTTCTCCCCACTTGGTCTGTGAAATCTTCTAGCCGTATGCGTCCCAAGGCCAAGTAAATTACAACAACAGCAACAGCTTTCGGGGGGGCTTAGCTGAACTGTAATTGAGTTCATTATCATAATAACCCATTGACCAACTTGTCAAACTTTTGGTAACTTTATTGCCAGAGGGAAGAAAATAAGAAAAAAAATATTGATAATGAATGTTGAAAAATGTTACTACGAGGGGCAAATGTAAATATTGATATTTGTCTTAACCATTTTTCCTATTGAAAAATAATATAATTTGAGTTAGCATCGTTATGGAATGCACCAATATTTGACTTAGCATGCTGCATGATTTACTATCTGTCTTCCCGTTTCTCGTATACTTCGGTCTTCCTGGTTCCACATCTGTAAATATTCAGCTGCAGTTTTGTTTGGCAAAACAATAAATTGAACTGCACGTCTAAAATACTATTTGTATTGAAATAGAGCTTTAGCAATGCTGGATGTATGTTGCCTTTTAGTCAATTGAAAACATGTACATGTATTTCATGCAATTGATAATGAATTGACCTCTTTATCTCTTCGATCCAAATTTTAATCCAAAACAAATTTTACAAAAATATCTTTCGGTTGCTCTCAAATCTCTCGTGTTGTGGCAATATAGCTCCTAGGAGGAGCATAGGGTGAAATCAAAATTCCTTCAACGATTTCTGTCTGCTGCCAGGTGCCTCAGTTCGTTCCAACTTAGTCTGGTTTCTGCACGGACTGTGCTGGCTGCCTTGTGAGTTCCATTGCAGAGTCATCTTCGCTAGGTATTCATTGCACCGCCATCTTTCGCAATGACACTTCCACAGATAGCACAATTTTTCGACATCCTTAATTTTTACGAAACTGCCATTAAATGCCATGCTTGGGGGACATACAAATTGCCAACTATCAAATCTTCATGCTTCTAAGCTCCATTGAAAAGTTAGCAAATTTCACGATTTTAAGGACCATTTGATCTACACCTCCTATTTACCCGTCTCTTTACCCGTCGACTATTAAATCTTGATGATAATCTAAACTTATTCTCAAATATGGCAAATTTATATTCTTTAACCGTGTACATTGGGATAAAATACATATTAAGATATTTTTTGGACTGGAAAAAATCCCACATAATTTAAACTTGAGAAAATAATGGCCAAGTATTAATACGACTAATTTTTTTATATATATATATATAGATGAAAATCCCATTCTGAATACAAAGTGACAAAAAAAAGTATAAAGAAGGAATAGGTCAAAGCTAAAATTTGTAAAAGTGCCAAATCTGTATCAATTTCCACCAGACCGAAGTTAATAAATTTAAAAAAAAATATATATTACTGTACACTCTAAAGTCTAATAATTATACAAAGATATTATTTTTACTTATTTATTTTAGCGTTGATCGGATATAATGTAAAACTATTACAGTAAAATTCTAAAATACGATTTTAAGATACACAGTTAGAAATGGTTTATTATTTGAAATCTAAATTTAGATTCGAACTTAGTTGGATAAAAAATCCGAAAAACTTCGATAATTTTCTGAGGGCAGTAGACTTGTAGTTTGTCAGTACACATAATCTGAGCCAATACAAGTGTAAACACGCATTTGGTTTCTTTGCTGTGAGCAAATAAAAAAATCGTGAAAATTTTTCCGAGTTTATATTTTTTTTTTAATTTCCGCATCGCGTTAAATCGAAGCAAAACATTGAAAAGAGGTGAGTATTATACTTTGTGATTTAGAGCATTAAGTGTACTTTGTGATGTGATATTAAGTTTAATTGAACTGTTTGTGCCGTGTAAATTTTTGAACAAAATAAAAATGGCTACCTTTTCCAAGAATGGAGACACTTTTGCACCGGTTGTGGACACCCTCGTTTTTTTGTGTTTAAAACATGTGTTTGACCATAAAACTGTCAAATATCGTTGTTTATGTTAGTGTTACATACTTTAACAGCATTTTTGTGAATTTTTGTGCATTTTAACCCATGTCAACACCAAAAAATCGTCCGATTCAACAAAAATCAATTTTAATGGGCTGGTCGATGGCATTAAGCAATGCCTCATCGATAAGAAGGCCTTCAAAGCTACAGCCAAGGAATATGGGCTTCCTCGAACCAGAGCAAATTTTGCAGATTTTTCTTCCGTTGTTGATTCGGTTTTGTTGGCTGTGTTAGGTGCTTGAAATCCGAAACATCCCCGGTTTGGTTTGCAGGGCACTCGACTTGGCACTGTCGCCAAAAAACAATCAAGTCCGGTATTGTTCCGTTTGACCCTGATGCTTTCTCCGAAGTTGACTTCGTTGAAGCTGTCGAACGAAATGCAGTAGAAGTCGCCACAGAAGCTGAGCTTAGCGAGAAGAAGAGGTGCTAACCTCCCCCTAACCATCCACTTCACGAGCGTCTTCGGCTAGCCGCTTATCACTGTTGGATGAAATTGGGCCGGTGCAAGGAACTTCTCCGAAAAAGCCATCGAATCGCGGTCGCAAGCCAATGCAAACCGCTGTGCTAACTTCTCCGGAAAACGTTGAAATTTTGCGCGAGAAGGCAAAAAAATCAGTTGAGGACGAGAGCCAAGCCCAGAAACGTCGGCCGGCCAAGAAAACGACTTTGTCAGCAGAAAACGAAGATGTCAACCACCAAAACTGACCGCCAAATGCGATCCAGCGAAGTTGGATCGGGAAGTGCCAAAGAAGATAACAAGAAAGGGCGTCTTTGGAAAAGTCAATCAGAAGTTTGGTAACTGAGTTGATTAAGCTTTGTCCGTCCGTCTATCTATTTCTACGCGAACTAGTCCCTCAGTTTTGGAGCTATCGAGCTGTAACTTTGCACAGAGCCTTCTTTTACTGCACGCTGCTAATATGTCGGAACCGACCGGATCGGATCGCTATTTCTTGTAGCTACCATACAAATATTTGTTCGGAAAATGGGTTTTAGAGAGAAAAACTGGTTTGTTCTCAATATTATCGCTATCGGTCGAACTCGCTAACCGTTGTGACAAGCTATTTCAAGTGTATCAAAACTTCGGTACAGACGAAGTTAGCTTTGCCTTTCTCGTTTTCATTTTATAACTGTGGGCAGTAATTTTTGGATTTTTTTGGCAATGAAGGCCATTATTTTTTGTTCTTTTGTCACTGAAGGTTTCCTAAATAAATAAACGTTCTTTTTTTCATCAATTCATGGCCCCATGGCTAGCTATTTTACAAGGGTGTCTACAACCGGGTACACAAAAAATTTTGGCCAAAAATCATCACTTCATATACATGGCTGCAAATTTTTTTCCATTTGTCTAAAACAGTGTCCGGCACCGTTCAATTTTCTGTGTATACATGTAGCGACGTCCATCCTCTGTAGCAGCGGCGTCGATACACAGATACTCTTGCGTCTGAAAATGCAAAGGCAAAATAAGCATTTTTTTTTTGCCCGGCCACTTGGTTAAAACAATAGGTTACTTCGTAGGAAAGTTAACTAGAGTCTCTAGTTTACATGGGCTTGGGCACTCCTGCCCTAGACCACTGAGGCTTTTTCTGTGGGGTTACGTGAGGCCAAAAGTCTTCGTCGATAAGTAAGCTACGATTCAACACTCTGGCAATTCGCGACCGAACCTTCTGCAAATTTTCAAGTCGTTTGCAGCCTTGTTGAAGACCATATCGAGACTTAATCGCGAAAATAACGCAAGCGGCAAAAAGCCAATTTTACTGGAGAGAGTTTTCCTATTTTATAATAACACGTTTTTAAGTTTCTTTTGGGCGAGATTCACTCTTTTATGACGCTTACGTTATTTTCATATCTGTTAGGGAAATGTGGCGCTTACGTTATTTGAAGTCACATTACTTTATCCCTTCATTAGGACTCAGTACTGAATCAGAGCTGAATCAGCCCTGATTTGGAAAAGCTGGTACTGAAGTCATGGCTGCCTTTACATGTATTTCAGCCATGAATTTAACACGGATAGGGCCTACTACGTCATGACCTACTCTTCTTTCGGGTATGATTTCAGTACTGAACAGATGGGTTAGTTTCATGGGTAGTACTGAAAACATTACCGAAAATATTTACTGTGGTGTAAGGATTTCAGAATAGTACCAAAACATTTACAGGGGAAAACAACCGCCCTTCGACATAACATTACACTACACGACACACAAAAAGAACTGCAGAAACTAGTTACAAATTTCTTACTAAAAGTACTTAACATTGAAATCAAGGAAACACATAAACAAATACACATTACGAAGCGAGACCTGACGCACACTTAAACCCGAACGAATAACGGTTTGGGTTACGGTTACGGTTTGTTTTGTCCAATCGCTTTTTTCCGGTTACGGTTATATTACGGTTGTGGGATATCGGTTACGGTACTGGTTACGGTTATTAAACTAATTCTGTTTCGGGTTTTGGTTACGGTTACGGTTATAAGAATAAAATATAAGATTGACAAATCATGCCGACAAAAGCGGGGATTTATTAAAAATTCTACTCCTGAAAACAAACGCTCAACACTTGTTTGTGGTGGGTGGTACTGCTAGCAAAACTTTTGATAATACATATTTTTAATGAAGATGTCAGATTGTTGTTAATTAGTACTGTTGGAAATCTCTGACTAACTTGGTTTTGGACTGTTTTCCCCTGATAATTCAATCAAATTATGGTTGTCCATTATTTGATTGTGCAGATTTCATAACAATTTAATAATTAAATTTTCTGCTCGGCAGATAAAGATATATTATATCTCGGATCAAGAAATATTGTACATAGGTCAGCATCATTCTCAAACAGACTTGGTTCTCTAAATTGTACCTCGAGACTAAAGTTTGGTCAATGCTGACTCAGCATTGCTGAGTTGTTGTATTTGATTTCAAATTAACATTGAATCCAGATAGAATACAAGTTACCAAAGACTTATAGTTCGCCCTGCATTCTTGTTGATGCAACTTTTTCTGGTGCTCAAACTGTAATAATTTTGCTAATATTGTCCCTCATCTTAGGTAAAAGAAAAAACCTGAATTAGCTGATGACAAATTTGAGCCAGAGTCGTACATTTTTGGATCGGCTAAAATAGCCAGAATCCAGTGTAATATCACATTTGTATAAGGAAAGATGAGGAGGGTAAAGATTTTGGTTAGCTGCACTTATTTTTTTCCGTTCGCTCTCCTTTCCTTGTGCCCGACAGCAACAGTGCGGCGCAATGTATCGATCATTGTGCAATGCAATAAATTTATGTCAGAGCCGGCCATGCATAACTAAGTGTCAGAGAGAAAATGGCATATTTTTCTGTCCTCTCCATTTGGCTTGTCCTGGTCTAGACCAGAGCCGGCCAGCCATAGCTACCAGGGGCCGAAGTCACTTATGTTTTTATGTAAACGCGAGCCGAACTTATGGTTGTGTGAATCGGTAAACACTGAATTACATGTAAAACGTTTGTAGTCTGGAGAGAGCTCTCTTGCTCACTACACACAAGCACACATTTCTGTCCTCAACATTTGCCCGGCACTGATTAACGTTTATCGAAAGTTTTAGTAGAGGAAAACCGAAAAAAGCCCGTATATTTGTTTCTGTTTCGGTACTGATAACCGGTTATGATAATAAAGGTTATACGGTTACGGTTATAAGAATCAATTTTTTTTCGGTTATGGTTACGGTTTCGGTTACAAATTTTAAAGTGTTTTTAGCGGTTAAGGGTTACGGTTTCGGTTACGGTTTTAATCTCTGAAAAAAAAAAAAAAAAAAAAAAAAAAAAAAAAAAAAAAAAAAAAGGAACAACAGAAAAAAAAAACGGGTGGTCAAAAAAAAAAAAAAACAAATTCCCCAAAGAATACCCAATGGTTATTCTTCCTTAGGACCGAAATTTGCACTTCCTGAGACAAGGACGAATATATCAGCCATTCAGCTCGCCAGAAGAAACCTAACTGAGAGACCAATTAAATTTAAAAGCAGCAACAGGACAAATGAGAAAGACGAACTAATTTTAAAAATTGCATCAGACACGGATCCAAGAAAGAGCGGGGCAAACCGTAAACAACAGAGAGGACGTGGAGCAAACAAACTTCATATATGCAGCGGCAGAGAGAAGAGGCCACGCCAACGGGGAAAAAATCAAATTAAACAAAAAATTAAATAAAGTGAACAGAAATCAAAAACATGGAGAGACTGACAACAAACGACAATAAAATATATTACTAACAGGTATTTAAATTTAAAATAGTTTTATATATATTTAGTGAATATGTCGCTCACTTACTTCAATACTGGCATAACTCAAAATAATCCATTTTGAGAAAAATACGTTTAAAGTTCTCAATGGATTTAACCCAGAAAAAATGGTTCTTTTAGTTTCGAGTTAATTAATTAAAATATTATAAATTTAGAATGCTTATTGATAAAACATGAAAATATAATGTTTTAACTGAAAGCCGATGTATGTTTGCTCAATATCGACTGCAGGACAACTGAGATATGACGTTCTTGCATTAATATGAAAATGAACCTGTGAAATTATAATGAGACATATTTTCATATCACATGGAAAGTAAAAGAGATATCAATACGAAAATTTTTACACAAAATAGTACACAATACAGCGAGTATTTCTGCATCATTAAGTCAAAAATCGTATTTTTTGAGTTATGCCAGTATTGAAGTGAGTGAGCGATGTGTATTTATGTTTGTAGGTATTTTCCCAAAAAATAAAAACAGACGCCCTGAAGAAGGCAGCAAAGGCTCGCCGAAACGCGTTGGAGGACAGCTGAGTTCAACTATGTTTTAACTGCAGCAAAGGAAGATGGCCCAAAATAACCCCAGTGGAAGAACATTACCGAAATCAGTCATGCATTGGAGCAATTCCTACTTCTCAGGTCTGAATCCGCACTGACAAATTCAGTACTGAGGCGTAGATCTGCAGGGATAATAGAGAGTGTAATCACGCATTAGCTAGTAAGTAAATTACCGTTTGTTCTCTCAGTGCAAGAATGTATGTAGTTGTTCTTGTTTTTTTGAACTAATTACAATCTTCGCCCACGCATGTTGATCATGAGAGCAGAAGTTTCGTGAGAATAATTGAGAGTGCAACTTTTATCCCCTTGCGACTGTTGTTGTTTTCATTTATCTAGGTAGCGGCATAATAGTCAACAGTTATAGAGAAAATACTGGGGACTAAGCAGTAAGTGCATTCATATATTCTTGGAAGTGTTTTTACTACCTGTTCGTTATTTTTTTTATTTGACAAATTGCCATTGCTCATTTTTATATCCAATACAAATTTTCTTTGGAATTTTACAATTTTCCAAAATATCTTTCAAAGCGCGTGGTTACATTACTAATCGAAGGTCTATGCCAAATCTTAGACCTCTCGGATAAGCGGTCTTGGCTTTAGATTTTAGAATGCAATTTTCACCACGAACAAAATTGTGTAAAATTTATTTTATTGCTGTTCGCCAAAAAGTATCTAATTCGCATCTTACATTTCGGTAAAAGGTTCTGTTTTGGTTCTGATACTGTTTCGGTATTCGGTTCCGTCGGTACCTGGATTTCTTTTTCTAATTAGTTTGAACAAAAGTTGATATTATAGATGACTGTACGAGTTTTTCTTGGTACGTACCGAGTATGGACCGGTAAAACTAACAGACATTTTAAAACTTAAGTCCAAGCAATTTCACATGTTTGTATTTATAAGATGATTCAAATGATATTTAGTTAACAATGTCTTCACCAAACTTAACGTTACTTAAAATAAAACGAGAGCCACGCAAGCTGTGCCGAAGTTTTTATACCCTTGCAAATGTTTTAATATATTAGAGTTTCAGAACGCCAGCAATTAAAATCAACAATTTTTCTAAATAAAACCCATTTTCCGACCGATGGTTTCTATGGCAGCTATAAGATTTAAGTCAGTTACGTTTATTTTAGACCAAAAATTTAAGACCAGTATTTGTTGAAAGCAATTAATATGATATAAACGCTGAGTTGGGTGGCTAATATTTTTGATCGTACAAACAATTAAAAACAAAAAAATTTTTCTCACTAAAACCTGCTTTTTTACCGATTATTCCTATGGGGAGCTATATAGCATAGTCATCCGATTTGGATCGGACTTCCAACAGAAAATTACTTGTGAAGTTCAGCATATCATAAATAATCAGTAACAAATGTTTGGTAGAGATAGCTTTGGACAAAGTTTTTTCACTAAAACTAATTTGGTCAAGAATATATATAGTTTATAGGGTCGGGAATAACCGAAACTTCCAGGCGCATAAAAATTATAATACTTTGGAAGGGTAGGTTAAAAATTAGTTACAAAGAATGCAAATTAATGATTATTTCTTAGAAGCATGATAGCGGTCAAGGTATTTTGTTCTTCTCGACATTCGAGCAAAGTTTGGTTGAATAGCTTTAAAACCAATTAGACGGAGGGGATAGCAGGCAAAATGCTTGGCTATATTTCAACTAACAGACGTTTTTCAAAGTAATAATTAGAAATTATTTTTTTAAAAGTAGTTTTAGTTAGCCTGACTAAGGATTGGCCACATAGCGGATTGCATAATTTTCAAACAGACTAGTCTCGGATTTTCTATTTCACTGAACAAAGTTTTGCTAAGCCAGAATCTTTTTTTATTTGAAGCTAACAATTGAGCCGAATTGCTTAAAAATCCGCCAAATCTAACTGCTCGTTTCGCAGTCTAGTGGTTGTGGCAATACATCATAGCTAGGAAGAATATCTGTGTTTTGAGCAAGCCCATTGGTAAAATCTCGCAGGTTTTAACAGATTTCGATGCAGTCCAGCTCTCTACAGGTTTTGTTACTTAAAACTGTATCCAAAGCCAAAAATTTCTTTATGGTGATATCTTCGTTGAGACAAACTAAAAACAGTTTTTTTCTCGACGCGGACATTGCGCCTAAAAAATTAAATATCATGTAAAGTTGGTGGTGGCCGAGATTCATATTGGACATTTCACAAACACAAGACAACATAGTAATTTTAAAAAAATATTTTGGCGCGAATCCCCACGAATCTAGCAAGTTCTGGTCCACGAAAGTCTTATTTTGGCTGTTTTCAAGTCACTAGTGGTGTACTAAACATTAACTACATTTTTATATACAACGCTAAAGCACAGGTCACAAACAAAACATTTTTTTAGTTTATACATACCCCTAGCTAAAAATAAAAACACATTTCTTTCACTTAACAACTTTGGACCAAATTTGGCAGTGCACATAAAAACGCGGGATAGCTTAATGATGCACCAGCAGAAATATATGTTGTGTTTAATTGCTCACAGCTGATCAATTGGAGCAGGGGTGCCCAGAATCAGCTTACCAGCGCGTCAAAGCCAATACAAATGCATAAAATACCCAGCCAGCAATTTAGCAAACGTTATGCAAACCAAGCTTAAAGTAAGATTGCTTTTGCAAGCGTTGATTGAAAAAAGGTAACCTTGAGCAAAGGCAAGAAAAAAATAATGTATCTTATTCTCGTTGTCTTTCTTGAAGAGCAAATCAGTGAAAATTTTTCTTTAAAAAAGTAAATGTGGGCTTAAATTTATTTAATGTCAGCAGCAATAATATTAGGAAAATAATAAGAAAGCATATTATATACGATGATCAACATCAAGTGCAAGAAAATTTACTGCGGACAAGACCTGCATACGAGCCTTCACTGTCGCCACTGTCATTCGTCGTAAGTAACAATGCTTACTTGCAGTTTTAAGTTAACTATTTACATTTATATTAAAATTCTATTACAGAGACTTTCACTCTCATATTAAGAAAGGAAGAGGACTTTGTATTTCCCCTTAAAGCAGGGAAAATGCTAATTTAATTTAATATTAATTTTTGAAACGAGAAAGGCAAAGCTAACTTCGTCTGTACCGAAGTTTTGATACACTTGAAATAGCTTGTCTCAACGGTTAGCGACTTCGACCAAACTTCGCAGATCAGCTTAAAAACATTACATATTACCCATGACCGTGTTTGAGAGCGATAATATTGAGAACAAACCAGTTTTTCTCACTAAAACTCATTTTCCGAACGAACATTTGTATGGCAGCTACAAGAAGTAGTCATCCGATCCGGTCGGTTCCGACATATTAGCAGCGTGCAGTAAAAAGAAGACTCTGTGCAAAGTTTCAGCTCGATAGCTCCAAAACTGAGGGACTAGTTCGCGTAGAAACAGACAGACACCGACGGACAGACGGACGGACAAAGCTTAATCGACTCAGCTCGTCATGCTGATCAAGAATATATATACTTTATGTGGTCGGAGATGATTCCTTCTATGCGTTGCAAACTTCTGGGCAAAATTATAATACACTTTTCAAGTGTATAAAAATAACCAACCAGAACACTCACAAAATAAATGTTTAAAACGCTTTCTTTTTTCACTTACAATACGTGTTTTGTAACCATATTTACAAAGCTTGTGGAAAGCGTATAAAAATGAATTATAAAACATGTATTGCAAGCGACTTTTCTAAGCTTATAAAGATGGGTGCGTATCGATTATAAAACACTTACTTTGATGCGTTTTATAAATGTCACAGCAGCGTTTTGCTTATATTTGGACGCTTACAAAACGTGTATTTTTATATGAAATTGTTTGCTGGCATATATTTCAAGCAACACAAATAATACGAAATAGAATACCGATTTTTGTTTGTGTGTGTGAGTGGTCGTTGCTACGCAGATCTGCCTCGATAGCGAAAAAACGATCGGCCGTACGCATGATGCAACTAAAAAGGTGAGGCGCTCTCTGAGCGCAGTCTCAGATTCTGTCTAAAAATTGTAGTGTGCAGTTGACCTTTGAATCGGAAGGTAGTGTCCGCGCTTGTAATTTTTATACCCTTGGAGAGGATATATTGAAATTGTCAGGATGTTTGTAACGCACAGAAGGAAGCATCTCCGACCATATAAAGTATATATATTCTTGATCAGCATGACGAGCTAAGTTGATATAGCCATGTCCGTCTGTCCGTCTGTTTCTATGCTACCTCCTCCGTCAGTTTTAAAGCTTTCGTAACCAAACTTTGCACGAAGTCTTTTGGTACAAATACGCTGCACATTTGTTGGATCCGGCCGGATCGGATGACTATAGCATATAGCTGCCATAGAACCGATCTGTTGAAAAAGTAGTTTTAGTGAGAAAAATTTTTTTGTTTTCAACGTTATCGCTCCCAACCCTCGTATTTATAAGTTTTCTATGATTTTACATAATTTGACCGAGATTTATCATAATCGGACAACTATATAGTATAGCTGCCATACAAAAGATAGGCTTGAAAAAAGTCTTAGTATGAAAACGTCTTTGTTTTTAATGCTGTCGCTCCCAAACTCGTTACTGATCAATATTATATACTACCACACAATTCTGTTAAGATTGATTCAAATCGAATGGCTATAGCATACAGCTGCCATAGGAACGATCGGTCCAAAAAGTAGTTCTTGTGAGTAAATCTTTTTTGTTTTCAATAATAGCGTGTTTATACTTTCCAGATATGAATGTTATCTTTCAACACAATTTTGGAGAATTTTATCAAAATCGGATGAGTATATCGTTTAGCCATATAACAAACTGGTAGCATATATCATGCTCCGGTAGAGCCGAAGTTAGCTTCCCTTTATTTTTTTCTCTATTATGATCCGTCTGTTGCCGTCTGTATAACATCATCGTCATAATTTCATTCTTTTTCAATGACATAAAATTCTATAAACTTGCATAATATCACCTCTTTCGCATTTGGAATCGTGTACTAAGGCAACAAAGACTGCGTCCGTCGATAGCGACAGTTCAAAATGCACGCCATCAAGCAGGGATTTATCTTTCCATAACCTACACCAGAGGACAAGATCATCGCCTAAGTCTTTGAATGTTCCATCGTCCTACCACCTTCTAAGACTTTTAGACCGGATTTGTTTTGTTCTATAAATGGGGTAAGCTTTAGGTTTTACTCCACAAGCAAGAGAGATGGCATAAAAGCTGCATCTAAAATCTGATTAAGAATTGGGAAGACCTCTAAAAGACTTATTTCAACTCAATTAGTAGAATATCCAACAAGTGATTGACCACGAAATGGCCTCCCAATGCCTAGACTTGGCATTGACTTGACAAGAGTAAGTCAAACGGGTCCTTAACACTCAAAAATAGGCCTACTTTTGGTAGAACAATTCCACTGCCTTAATCGCATCCCTACTCACCGGTAGCGGGGGCCTGGCCTGCATGATTAGACTCCTTTGCACTTCGCTGGTCACCGAACGGATGTTATTGATGCACACATTTGGCGCCGAATTGGAACGATCATCCTGACTGATGCGTGGCGGTCGACCCTGTCGATGGTTGGCAGAAGATGAGGATGAGGAGTTTGGATGAGGTTGTTTAGAGCTGCTGCTGCTTCCGCTGCTACTGCAACGCCGACTCCGGCTGCGGCTACTCACGTTGAATCTGACGGCTGTGCCGCGACCGCCCGGGAAACCGCCAGCATTATCCGGATTCTCGGCCAGCAGCAACTGATAGTAGCTATCCATGGGAAACGGCTGGCACAGCATCGGCACCCGACCGGCACAGCGCTGATGGAAACGGAAATTGCACTGACTGCAGTAGAACCCGGTGAAGAGCAGCCGGCGGCAACCTTCGCAGAAGACCAGCGAGAAGAATGTTTTGCGTATAAACTGATGCTTGATGTGCGTCCGTATGGGGAATTTATCCAAGAGCCTCACATAGATCTCCTCGACATGCAGCGTGCCAATGTCCGTGTTCCAGGGTATGATATGTCGACCACTCAGTGTGGTGCTCACCTCGCACATGTCGGGGGTGAGCTGGCGGAGCTTTAGGGCTTTCATTAGAGCATCGCAGAGCCGCACGCCGGCCACCACCTCCACGGAGGTGCGCTGCTGATTGGGTAGATGGGCGCGCAACAGGATTTTGGGCTGGCGGGTTAAAGTGCCGCATTGGCTGGTGGTGCCGGAGCCTGGCTGGGATACCAAACTGTCGGTCAGATCGCTGCCTTGACCCTGTATCCGGGCTAGCTGGCGCTGCTGTTGCAGTATCTGGGTTTGATTCTGATAATGCGGCTGATCAGTAGTCGTCGTCACAGCCACCACCGCTGAGCCAGCCTGCTCCTGCTGCTGCAGTTGCTCCATCAGCTCATGCTCCTTGGCCTCCAGCTCGTGCAGTTTGGAGGTGAGCTCTTGGTATTCTGCAGCAATGGTAAATTAGGATTAGAGAAGGATTCGTCCGCAAAGTGTAAGCCACTCACCTGTTAAGTACATGGCCGGCGGCTCTTGCAGATTGGCAAATTTGGCATTGAGCGCATCAATGTTCTCCCGGGTCACACGCTTGACCAGTTGGACATTGTGCAGCTCCTCGGCCAGCGGATCATACAGCTCGCTGTCGCTCTCCGTGGAGCACTCACTGGACATGTTGAAGCCTTATTGTGGTAGGTGTTTTGCAGCAGGTGGCTGCATTTTTCTTTTCTTTTTTCTTTTAATTGTTACGGGCAAATTTTGAATTTGGTGATTTTTTTGTTGCACCCACACACACTTACACACACACACACACACACACACAAACACACGCACACACACGCGCAGGCTAAGGTAGGTACATATATTATTTAATATGAAGGTCGCCTCTTCCCTTCTTCCCTACGCTTCCCTAAGGAGTCCTGCTCAGGTCTTGGCCTTAAAACTCTGTGACCAAAACTTAAGGCCGAGTCCTCAAAAAACAAAAAAAATAGTAATTTTCTATGGCCACTCAGCAAGGACACGGTACCAGGTGAAGCAATGTTGCCTGAGCCTGGCTGAACTTGAAACTATGTCTTTTTTTTTGCCTGGCTCAAAAAGGATAATTAACAGTGTGGCCACAGGCCATAAACAGTCAAATTCCGGACTCGGCCAACCAGCCGTGCTGACAGAAGGGCAACTCTGTTAATTAGTGATGAGCGTTAAGTGTGGCTATCGAGTCACTGACAAAGTCACAGTGACAGTACTTTGACACTTTGATATTATTTGATTGTAGGAAACATGGTTCGTCCCTCAACTAGGTGATGTGATTTGAAATACACAGATTGGACACACGCTAAAGTGGTATGCAATAAACCCTCGGACAGTGCCATAGAATATCTTTTTCTGCAGGTAACCGGTTAGGGAAGTCCAACAAGACTGTTTATTGGCTGCATCTACAGACCGCATCGTTCCTTTGATTTCTCAGACGTTATTGAATTAATCTGCTCCCTATCTCTAAGGCTGCCTTCACACTGTTCGACACATGACAACATGATAATCTAGTAGGCCTTCAGGTTGACATGTTTTCAATGTAAATAGATTGTCAATTAACATGTTCGAATGGCGTAAATTCACATGAAGCATGAATGAATAAATGAGTACTTTTTTACATAGCCTAAATTTGTTTTCAAATGAAAGGTCCGTTATGCTTGACCCAGAAGCTAAATATCTGATTGTTACCGCAAGTCTTTCAGCCGGTGATGTGGGATCTCAACAATTCGATTTTTGTTTCTGGATTCAGGGTGTAACCATAGACACCAGCATGTTGAACGTTTTTGCGTTCATTCCCAAAAGTTTTAAGACTTTCTTGGGATGCGTCTCAGCTCACCATTAAATTTGGCGAACATACCTTTTTGAAAAGTAGTGCAAGAGCACTTGGCTTTCGGCAACAGCTAAAAAACCAACACCGACGCAGACAATTGCCGCTGGCAACTGGCCTTCAACTTCATATTCCAATTTGAAAGTTTTATCTTTCCGAACCGATGCAAAATACGAGCGGTCTGCTTTGAAATTTAGTTGATTCATTAACAGTTAGATCTTTTGCTTGAACGTTGTTCATTGCTAAAAGTACTCATTTCACAACATTTTTTGAGTACAATAACATGACATCCAGTGTATACGGTATCGTCATTTGTCAATTTGTAATCGATCATTTTTTTATCGACATGTCTAATGCGTCGAACAGTGTGAAGGCAGCCTAAGGTTTACTGACATAATAATAACTGGAGATCTTAATAGCAATATGCTATGAGAACGACATTTGTTTTCCGAAATGTCTTTCTTAGGCTTCAAATTAGTCAATTCCTCTTTGCCCACGCATTTCTCTGATTCGACTGGTACTATGCTCGACATCAAAATTCTAAAGCAGAAAGAGACTCATAGAGTTTCTAGAATAAAAAAAGACAAACTATAGTCTTTCTTGAAAAAACGAGAAAGCAAAGCTTTGGTGCACCGCGACCAATTTTGGTTTATTGTGCCCCTTATTCGAACATGGCACGAACCCAGATGATATGGGTATTTTCAGATGACGGCCGATTCGATACTACTGGTAGTAAATGTCGTGATCTTTTTTTTCTGTGTACTAATTGACCATGTAGATCGGTATGACTGGATCTCAATATACTCATTTATATCTGTTAATTCCCAATTCATTTTGATTTGGTCCTGTTATAAAATCCTTTCATCGTATATTTAGGTTTCTGCGCTATTTGTATGTTTTGTTTGTCGTTGCAATTTAATCGTATGCGAGTGATTTGTATTTCTTCCTGTATCATTTTGTTATTTGAGTTTTTGTGTCTTATGACTAGACTTCGGATTTTATGTTTTTTTTTTTTTTTGGTCTTAAAAAGCTGATATTTTGGCATTAGATTTATAAAAATATTGCTAATTTTTTAAGATGATCATATCAAAATATGTCTTTTTTAGGTAAAAGCATATGCTAAAATAGGTTAAAATAGGTTCAAAATAGGTCAACATATTCTTTTCACATATGAGATTTTTAGTTTTATATTTTTATTATCCTATTGTTTAAAAGTCTATTTGTCTATCAATTTCGTTAGTAGTATGCTTATAATTTAATTTACAATATATAATTATAATTTTTTCCATGGTAACAGGAGATAAATTTTGTCTTTTTTTCCGAAAATATTAAATTTGAAGCAGAAAAGTTTCTCTCCAAAGATGTTATTATATGTGGCAGCTTCTCAAAATGGTTTAAAATCAGATCTGAAGCCAGTTAAGCACCTTTTAAAAGCTCTAGTGAGTCTTTTATGCATTCAGCATCACCTGGGTCAAATGACTGCAGTACCTGCAATATTTTTATAAAATTAGATACAATTAGTTTGATCAAATTTCTTACAGTACATACCGATTTAATTCCGGAAAAATGTTCGGCATGGAAGCTTACCGCCTCTAGCCAGGTTCCCCATCTGGTGATGATTGGCTCTGGTGGTAACATTATGTTCAATGCCTCTTTATATTTTTTTGCCCGAATGGGAGACTTAAAAATACTTTTTTATGCTGGATACATATTTATTAATGTGATATAGCACCACTGTTGACGTTTTCAATCTCTTAACAGTCAACTAAAATTGGTGTTGTTGGAGTAGATTCATTCAGATTTCCAACTATAAGGTTTGCAATAAATTTTCCGGTCTTATCCGTGGTTTCATCGACCGATACCCACACACAATCATTTCCAATAGATTCTCGTATTTCTAATATCTTCTGCAAATAGCACTTGTCCAAATAGTTTTTGCGAATGGTGCTTTCGTTCGGGATATTTTGCTTTGTATACTTTTTTAAAAATGCATTAAAAATAGGGTTACTTAACGCATTAAATGGTATATTTACTTGCAGCAACCATAGGTTGACACAATTCAAAGTTAAATGAATTCTCGGAATCATTCTTATTTTCCTGGCCTGCAGCCTTAATTGTATTGCTTTTATGTAAGCTCGTAGCAATATGCTGTTTTAATTTTTTTTCTAATACTATCTGCTGGATGTGTAAAACAAAAACCTACTAATTACTATAATATATATATAAGTTATTTTTTCACATCTCGAATAAAATCCTTCCAACGTAAACGGTGACTGGGAAAATCACTCATTTTGTAAGAAGGTCAATTTTTTATTATTTTTTAAGTATCTTAGAACTCAAAAAAACGACGATTGTAATTAGGGCGTGTAGATTTAGCGCTAGCATAATTTGAAGTAAAGCAACGACATCAAAAAAGTCAAAATGGTAAAGTTATCAATCCAAAACGCGTTACAGAACTTTTTAATTGTGGTGTTCAAACGTCTAGCCGCCGAACTCATGGTATTTAGTGTGTACATTTTGCGCTCTCTTCTTGGGGAACCCTGATGTAAGCCACCGATGAGAGAGGTATAGATAGCACCTTTGCTCAGTCCTTCTTCGCTGTCAGCTGCGCTGCTATTTCGCTCTGCTTCGATCCTCGCCCTGTCTTGCTCTGTCGCGATTGTATTTTGTTTGCGCCAAAGCATGGCCGATGGGTTCGAGTTTTGTTCTCAAATTTGGGGGTACAAGAAGAGAAGACAAATTTTTCTGAAAGTCATTATAGCTTGTCCGGCCAAGGTGCAAGAAAAAATAAAAGAAAATTTATTGAATTATATTTGTGAAGTGAGTGCACGCTATTCGATTCGGTAAGGAGCAAAATTGTAGTGCATAAATCGATCCTAGGGCCAATTTGGAGCAAATTACCCCCGTAATTGGAAGAAGCAGCAGCCTTGAATTGACACCAGCAGAGAAGCCACCAGAGGAACCCTCTTTTCACACCAGGAAAATTGGTCACCCACCTCTGGGTGGCCTCAGGTTTCTATACCCCTAATCTAAAAACCTATAAGAAGGCAGAAGACGAGCTTATAAATTTAATCTTTAATTTTAAGTATTTATTTAAATGTCTTTTTCTTACCCGTAATTATTTTTCTTGTTAGGCTTAAATATTAGAGTAAATTATTTGTCGTGTATTCGTCCCAGCGGTACCCTGGTTAGGAGAGTGAAGAGATGTGTCTAATCATTAAGCAGTCGTTCGAAAAAATATATATATGAAGTGTTTGTAGAAAGATGTCAGTGTAAATTTGTCTAAGGGGGTGAGATGGCAGCCTAAAGTTAGTCTTTGTGAAGCTAGGGGGTTGTCCGAAATGATAGAAGTCAACCAATGGTTAGGGCGGGTATGTTCCGGCAAATAGTCCATGTTTTGTTTTATATGTGAACCTAAACTGGCGATCGAAAATAGAAATTTTTTGTTGTTAGCCGACCAGTCCAGCTATCGAGGTCGTACTCATCACTGAGTCAGCCGTAAGCTAGCCGGCGACCGATAGTTGGGCCCGTGAAAGAAGGTCGGATCATAACAGTTTGTGACGAAGACGGTTGCAGTGTGAAACAAAACTTGGTTCAACCGAGCAAACATGCTGTCTAGAAATAAGATGGTCGTTACCGCAATATGAAGAGTAGATTTTTCTCTGCCCGTATTCTATATAGATATTTAATTTTTATTTGCTCCTATAGATATCTATATATAGAGAGTCTCGAAAGGAATCGATTCGAATGAATCTTCGCGTAAACTCCCACTCCATCCGATTTTCAACGATCGGTCGGCATATTTTAACCCATATTCCAAAGTTCTTCGTTTGTGAATACTTTTCACTGCTGATGACTTTATGGAACAATCTAAATATTTGCATCTTTTTCTGAAATCCTTGATTGAATGACGAAAAGTGGAACTGGGAAAGTCGTTGATTTTGAGGATCCTGAAAATTTTTGGCTGTAATGATTTTCATGTTTTTTGGATGTTTTGAGTGGTAACTGATTATCCTACCAGAAGCCAACATTTTAATTCTAATTAATTCTAATGACAATGGAGTCAAGGAACGGTAGTTTGTTGTCCTTTTCTAATTCAGAAGTAAACTGAATGTCTTTGTGATATGTATGTGTTAAGTACTTTCAATGCCCTGTCAATTACATCCTCCTTAACTATCTGTAATAGTTATTCAAAGTTCCTTCATGACTATGTCGGCTATGATAGGTGAGGCTGGGCATCCCATGCGTGTATATTCTGTCTTAAAATTTAAAATATTTACTCTCCATAATACAAAACGAGCTTGAGTTAAAGTCGGCTCTAACGACTTCGATATACCCGTTACTCATGAAAAACATGTTTAACATCCCGAAAAGTATGCAACATTTTTATTAGGGTGGGAGGGGGTGGTAGCGGGGGGGCTTGGTTCACTTTTTTGCTCATAACTTGAGAACCGTTCATCCGATCTTTATCATTTCTTCGGCAATTCGATTCATTTTGCTAATTACTAACTATCTCTAGAAGGTACAAGTATCGTCAATCTTTAAAACTGTAGGAGATATAACGTTTTTCCAAATTGCGGGGGCGGGAGGGGGCGTGGCCAAAATTTGAAACAAACTTGATCTGCGTGCAGATAAAAGAGCATTTGTCCCGTACATGTCAAACCTCTATCTCTTACCATCTCTGAGATCTAGGTGTTCATACAGACGGACGGAGGACGGACGACGGAGGAAAGGCTATATCGACTCGGCTGTTGATGCTGATCAGTATATATACTTTATATGGTCGGAAATGATTCCTTCTGCCTGTTACATACATTTCACGACTTTAGTATACCTTTTACTCACGAGTAACGGGTATAAAAAAATTGCCTGAGAATTTAGATATGCTCTTTAATTTTTTGCCATTTTTGTCTCATGGTGGTGTCTCATTGGTAAATCTAAAATTTAAATAATAACAATAATAAAGTCAATTACCTTAAATTCGAGGGGTAGTTCGTTAAAAGTGTTCAGTTTTTTGTGATTTGTTTGACATTTGACGCCTATACAGATTTTTAATACATTTAAATTCTTTATAATTCGCTGTTCATTGAAGTAAATGATTCTGTAAGTTTTAGAGACTTCTATTTTTTATTTTTATATAAATTTCTTAAATCTGCCTTAGTTATTCTTATTTTTATAGCAGGAAATTACAAAAAAAAATTTAATTGAACCCTGTACGCGTGATCAATCGCAGTGACTTTTTTGCTTGGTATTTTTTGGGCGGTAGCCTGCGGTCACACTGTTTGGCCATCGCCAATTTTGGCATTTTCTTTGCTCTTCTCGTTCCCCGCTTCCTAGGGCACGTAAACGTTTTGAATACCAAAACCAAAACCACGGAAACTGCTGCTCAAACAAAAGTTAAATGCTTTAAAGTAGAAGGAAGGTCAACAACAACAACAGCAGCAGCGCAGTCATGGATGAAGGTAACATTGAGATTCGGCCATTAGTTCCACAATTTATACATTCACTGTACCCCCCATCTCTCTCTCTCCCACTCGCGCCCTCCCTCTCGTTCGCACTTATTGCGGGGCTGGCTTTGGTCTTTAGAATACTCGGCGTCATCTTCGGCTGGCGGCAAGAAAACCGGCGTGGGTAAACAGCACAATACGTTGCCCTTTTGGGGCAATGAGACTTCCATGAATCTGAATCCCTTGATTCTGGCCAATATACAAAGTTCCAGCTACTTCAAAGGTGAGTTGCAAGCGCAGATGGGGTCGGTCGGGGTCATTGATATCATGGATTTCTGTACTTTTGCAGTGCACTTGTTTAAGCTGAAAACCTATCATGAGGTGGTGGACGAGATCTACTATCAGGTGAAGCACATGGAGCCCTGGGAGCGTGGCTCACGGAAAACCTCCGGCCAGACGGGCATGTGCGGCGGTGTGAGTTGTTTATGAAATGTAGCGCTTATCGTTTGGCGATACTCCCGCTCCCTGTTGGTGTGGTTCGTGGTCTAACTGTCCTTTTGATTGCCATTCCAGGTGCGTGGTGTTGGCGCTGGCGGAATCGTCTCCACTGCCTATTGTTTGCTCTATAAGTTGTATACGCTCCGCTTGACACGGAAGCAGATCAATGGATTGCTCAATCACACAGACTCGGCCTACATCCGGGCACTAGGTAGGTGTTGGTAAGTCGCATGAGCTTGCTCCTAGTCCTGCTGCTGCTGCTGCTGCTTCTGCTCCACGGCCTAGACACGATTTAAGCATTTGTGTTCCGCATTTTTAGGCTTCATGTACTTACGGTATACTCAACCGCCGGGAGATCTGTACGACTGGTATGAAGATTATCTACAGGACGAGGAGGAAATCGATGTGAAGGCGGGCGGCGGCCAGGTGAGTCAACTGTATGAGCACCAATCACGCGCACCAAATCACCCGCCCAATCAATGGAACGTTCCAGCGGCCTAAAAATACACGTTTTCTTATTGCTCTCTTCCAGGTGCTCACCATTGGCCAGATGGTGTATCAGTTTATGACCAAATTGGATTGGTTTTCCACACTTTTCCCGCGCATCCCCGTGCCCATACAGAAGCAGATTGAGAAGAAAATCGAGCAGTATTGCCGGGAACAGGGCATCACGGTTAATCAGCTAAGTACGGGTCGCTCGCCAGCGGCTGCTAATCCGGCCACAGCAGCTGGTCCAGTTGCCCAGGAGACTGATTATCCAGAGGCCGGCGGCCGTTCACGTCCAATGGCTGGCGGCTATCGGCATGATCATGATGATCGTGAGTATGTGGCTGCCAATGCAGCCAATTCCTCCTCTTCGGGCCACTCCTACGGCGGGGGACGTCGTGGCTATGAGGATTATCAACCACCACCGCCACCACCACCGGCGCTGCTAGTGTCCGAGGAACGGGAACGTCATCGCAGCAAGCATAAGAAGAAGCACAAGCACAGGCAATACTCGAAAAGTCGCAGCCGTAGCAGGAGTCGCAGTCGCAGCCGCAGCCATCGTTCCGAGCGACACGAACGCAAAAGGGATGGCGGCGGAGGCCATGAGAGAAGCAGCAGGCATAGGCACAACGATTACTACGACGAAAGGGAGCGACGGTATCGGTGAAGACTTTTAGTTAACAGTTGTTTGTCCCTCCTCCACCCATCAAGCTATGCTCCTTTACTGATTTTTTTGTCCTTCATCCTTCAAAGCCTTCTTCCCGTAGGCTTCTACTCAGGTTAAACACACACACACTTACACTTACACAGTTAGCAGAATGGCTATATAAATTGTAATTTGCTGATTTACAGAAAAGATAAAAGTTTCCAAGTTGAGTTTTAAATGCAAAATAAAATTTAAAGTAATATTTGTTTAAGCAACGATCTTTATATTTCACTTCACTTTTGCAGCCAAGTGTGGACTAGGTAAGCTGCTTTCCTTGAGGCCTCTGCCTACTCATCTCCCGGTGTTGTCAGTTGTGATTTCATTCTGGTTACTCAGCCATCTGAGGCCCCATTCATCGTTTTCAGGGTAGGAATAAAGAAATGTAAGGGGACAAGGTAATGAACTCTATCAACTTACCGTAAATGGCTGCTGGGACTATCCAAGCCTGTCCGTACCTGATCTTCTCATGACTGCAACCCCATACCAGGGCCAAGTCAGTCAATCGGTCATAAAATGCGGGCTTCTCGAAGACCAAACTGTAAAAATGCCAGAGTTTAGCATCAACAGAGAGCGAGTCAGTGTGAGAGAGAACGAGAGAGCGTATATAGTTTGTCGCATGCATTCATATTGTTAGCCGAGCCTAGCCTGTAAGCTTTCGTTTCTGTCCTCTCACAACCAGAGTGAGGCAGAGTGCGTAGTAAATGGTATTCTCGGAACCTTTGTTCAATGCGCGCGAAAACGGTCGTTTTCTGACACAGGCCGGTTCTTGCGACCTCTGGTAAATTGTGAGCTTATCTGACACATAGTAGCTATCTGGAAGAAGAGAAATCGGCCCTAGGTAAACTAAAGTTTCCTTTACGAAAGCAACCACGAGGTTTATTGGGAATTATAAATGTTGAAGAGGTAGGTCCGAAAACTGATGGCTAGATTTTAATTGTGGGATGGTAAGAATCTTCGGGCAGTAATAGGGGGGTTGACCTAGAGACTACGGCATTAGTACTCTCAGCGACAAAGACATCAAAGATGGTTTGGAATTGAATTTATTTGAAACAAGGACATATCAAACAGATGATCTAAAACGTCATACTGTGTTAATGGAACAAGATAAAATAAGTTCAGAGTTCAAAGATTGTCATACCAAGTACCCAAATGAAGCATGTATAGGATTATACACTTTTAATGAGCACGGTTGTAAGTTTGAATTTGTACTGACTCACTCTGGCGAATGAGTTCTCTTTTTTTAAGATATCGCTCAAACATGCGCTCAAACTGATCACCTTCTAGCGATACCCTGTAGTACGGATGTACCGGTGCTGCATCCAACGAACGCTCGTCAGTACCAGCCACCAGCCTAACTACCAGCCATGTTATTTGCCTAACGAATTTTCTATGGGAATGTCCGCAAAAGTACCGGTCGAAACGACTCTGCATTACCAGTCGTTAGTGTACAGTTCGCAAATTGGGCGGAAGATCGTTTGGCCGGAGATGGTAAATTTGACCGAAAAATCATCTTTTCGAATGAAGCACATTTCCACCTCGGTGGTTATGTTAATAAACAACATTGTCGCATCTGGGACACAGAAAATCCGCATATCGTCGTCTAGAAGCCAATGTACCCACCACGTAGCACTGTTTGGTGCGGATTTTGGTCTCGAGGCGTCATTGGTCCATTTTTCTTTGAAAATGAAGGCGAAGCCACCGTGATGGTGAATGGTGAGCGCTACCGCGCTCGAGGAAATTGAAACGGAAGACTTGGACGATATTTGGCTTCAACAAGACGGCGCTACGTGCCACTCAGCGCACGCCAAAATCGATCTTCTGCGCCCTTTCTTCGAAAATCAAATAATCAGCAAATATGTAGGTCCCTTTCTCTTGTGAAGCTTGAAGGAGGCTTAGCTTGGCCCCGTTGGAGGAGCTGTACAGCCAATTTTACATTACCCTGTACATTTACATAAACATTCTAATATACTTAAAAAAAATTTATAAAAAACTAAAACTCTTTGTCTGAAAACATTAAGAAAGACCGTTATGACAGAAAAAAGACTCACTGAAGTTGAGCTGAATGTATTATTTTCTGGATATTATTTCTTTATCTCATACCTAACTGAAATATTGAATAAGGGGAGAACGGGACAGAACCATTAATGTATCATTCGGAAAAATTATCTAGTCAATGAAAATGCAAGGTTTACTCAAGACATATAAACTGCAAATATTATAGATTCTATGTGGATTTTATTCCCAACTTTAATTGCATAGAAGATGCTGTGGTTGGTGCCCAACGGAAAAAGGACTGTTGACTTTAAACATATTTTCAGTGTAGTTTGGAATGCTGAACTTGAAAATTAATTTAAAATAATTTTAAGGAAACTTTTTAAAAATGAAAAATTTTAAATTTTTTCGCTGACACCCTTTAGGCCATTAAGAAAGGTATGAACCGTAGAATCGCGATTCATAAGTAGAAAATATAAGGTTGTCAAAAAGTCTTGCGGTATTTTTATTGAATTTTCAATTGTTCATAAAATTGGTTATAATAATGCGATTTAAGTCAAATATGCGCCGTTTTGTTCGATGACGAGTTCCCAACGAGATGCCAACTTCATAATGCCCCTCTTATAGAAGCTCGCTTCCCTATTGGCAAAAAAACTCGGAGAGCCAATTTTCACAGGACTCTCTTGTGGCCAACTTCCGACTACCAAGCTCGTTCGCCATGGACAGAAATAGGTGGTAATCACTTGGTGCGAGATCCGGACTATACGGTGGATGCAAAAGAACCTCCCATCCGAGCTCCCGGAGCTTCTGGCGCGTCACCAAAGATGTGTGTGGCCTGGCGTTGTCCTGATGGAAGACAATTCGGCCTCTGTTGATCAAAGATGGCCTCTTCTGCATGAGTGCTGCATTCAAGCGGTCCAGTTGTTGGCAGTACAGGTTCGAATTGAGCGTTTGGCCATAGGGGAGCAGCTCATAGTGGATGATTCCCTGCCAATCCCACCAAACACACAGAAGAACCTTCCTGGCCGTTAATCCAGGCTTGGCCACCGTCTCCGGCAGCTTCACCGCTTTTCGACCACGACCGTTTGCGCTTCACGTTGTCGTAAGTGACCCACTTTTCATCGCCAGTCACCATCCGCTTCAAAAACGGGTCGATTTTGTTGCGATTCAGATGCGATTCGCATGCATCCATACGGGCAAAAATGTTTTTTGCGTCAAGTCGTGTGGCACCCATACATCGAGATTCTTTTTGAATCCAAGCTTCTTCAAATGGTTTATAACGGTTTGATGACTCATGCCCAGCTCTTGGCCGATGCTACGGCTGCTACTATGCCGGTCTCTTTCGATCAATTCAGCGATTTTATCGCAATTTTCGACGACAGGCCTTCCGGACCGTGGCGCATCTTCGATCACCTCTGCACCAGAACGAAAACGTTGAAACCATCGTTGTGCGGTGGAAATGGAAACTGTATCGGGTCCATAAACTGCACAAATTTTATTGGCAGCATGAAATGCATTTTTGCCTTTATCGTAGTAGTACTGTAAAATATGCCGTATTTTCTCTTTATTTTGCTCCATGTTTGCGACGCTATAACTCACGAACGACTAAAAACAAACAACAATAAATCAAACACGTGTTAGCGCGTGAAAAGAGCTTTCCAAAAGCTCTAGCGTGAACCGATGCGACGAATACAACTAGAACTACGCGCTTGCAAAGACAAGCTTGCGGAAATACCGCAAGACTTGTTTGGATTAGGGGAGAATGGGGGGGTTCTGAGCCGCTGGGGGTTGTGAGCCACTGGAATATTGGCCACAAAAAAAAAAAAAAATTTTAACTTTTTGTTTAAGTCATGTGTCTCCCTTCTTATTACCTAACTATTGGCAAGCAACCTATCAGTCTACACCTTCTTTAAGTTCGTGAACCAGAACTCGACTTTTTAAAAAAAAAAATTTTTTTTCATTTTTGACTTGTGAATATTATACAACATTTTTTTCGTAATGACAAAAGTAAGTATGAGGGAAATATCTTTGATCAATTGCCTTTTTTATAGAAATTTTTTTGTAACAATTTCTTTTGATTATGTGACGTCACCAAAAAAAGTGAGATATGGGGGTTTGTGAGCCACTTTGAAAAAAGTCGGTTTTGACTTTCAAAGAGAATATTGCAATGACGCGCAATAAAACAGAGGAATAACTCGCCAAAGAAATAAAAAACATTGAAAAAGGCAAACAAAAAGAACAGCCACAAGGAAAAAGTGCTCGTATATAAAAGAAAACAAGCCTGATGGCGTCAATCAATTTTCAGTCTTCATTGATCTTTCTTAATTCAGAAAATGAGAAAAATTGTTCTTTTTTTCATTTAATAAAGAATAATGGCTTAAAAACACGAATTTTGAACTTTTAGATGGGTGACTCACAACCCCCCACAAATTTTCGAAATGTCAAAAAACACATTTTTTCAATATGAAATAAAAAAAACACAAAATTTTATTTTTTAAAACTTGTGATGAGGAAAGTTTTGTGCATCTTTTACCTAAAATACAAAGTTTACAGAACGAAAAAATATTGATTTTTTGGCGAAGTTATGTTCGAAAAACAAAACTATGATCACAACCCCCACTCCCCTAATAATTAATATTATTTTTGTATGCACTATTTCTGGCAAAAAGAAATTAGTATAACAGAGTTAAGGCCGAATTTACATCATCTAGATCACTATCTGACACAAAAGCAACTTACAAATAAATTTTAATTTTATGTAACACAAATATTTAGAAGATGTAAGTTCGACCCTTATTATACACTTGAAAAGTGTATTATAATTTTGCCCAGAAGTTTGCAACGCATAGAAGGAATCATCTCCGACCACATAAAGTATATATATTCTTGATCAGCATGACGAGCTGAGTCGATTAAGCTTTGTCCGTCCGTCTGTCCGTCTGTCTGTTTCTACGCGAACTAGTCCCTCAGTTTTGGAGCTATCGAGCTGAAACTTTGCACAGAGTCTTCTTTTTACTGCACACTGCTAATATGTCGGAACCGACCGGATCGGATGACTACTTCTTGTAGCTGCCATACAAATGTTCGTTCGGAAAATGGGTTTTAGTAAGAAAAACTGGTTTGTTCTCAATATTACTGCTCTCAAACACGGTCATTGGTAATATGTACTGCTTTTAAGCTGACCTGCGAAGTCTGGTCGAACCTAACCGTTGAGACAAGCTATTTCAAGTGTATCAAAACTTCGGTACAGACGAAGTTAGCTTTGCCTTTCTCGTTTTTTTAATTAATTTAGAAAAATATTTATATATATATTGATTATATAATATTACTGCATAACACTTTGGAATCCCGAAACGAACTAATTATAATAAAACGATTTTGACCGAATTTCATGTGGATACTCTAACCACATATATTTGTTTTATATGCGCTCATAATTTTAATCAATGTATATATATATATTTTTGAATTTTTATTTATGAAGCGTATTTTTAATTTTTTTGAAACTTTAAGGTAATGGGCTTTAAGTTTAAAGGAAATTTCAGGAAAAGTTTTAAGGTGGCGGTCCAACGCGAACTACCGAAACCACATTATAGTTTTCTTTTATTCATACCGAAAAATATTTTCAGTGTATGTAATCATTTTTTTGAAAACTGACAATTTATTTCATGTCTCTAGCTACTCTGGATCCCGAAATATTGCAATTTAAAAAAAGCTTATAAAAAGGTTTTTTGACGATATCTCAAGGACATGGCATAAAAATAACCCCAGCATTGGGCCAGATCAGTTTGTTTTGAAGTAATCAATCCAACTACAAAGGATATTTCAAAATCCCAGACTTTAGGCCGCATCCCTTCCATTATCGGGCACAACAATTTTTTTTTTAAAATTTTAAACAGATTGTACAATTTTTTTAAGGTTGGAATAAAATCAAGGCTGCAAACCTCTAAAATTTAGCAGGAGGTTCGGTAACGGGGGTTCAATCCCGTTGTAAAGTTTAAGGTTCGGTTCGCGGATCGGTTCTCGGAACCCCTGAACCCAAAGCTTTTGTTCAGATGTCAAATTCATTAAAACCATTTACAACATTTGAGAACTGCTTAGTTTAAGTAAATAAGGAGAAAGATCAAATTTGAGTGTTCAAAAACGCTTGGTAAACTGATACTTGAGTTACTGGATCAGCAAGTGTAGTCAGGGCCGACCTCGTTTTTTAGACCTTTTCAAAATTTTTAAACACTTGTCGATGTATGATCTCTTTGATAATTTTCGGTGGAATCTATAACATCATTTTCAGATTTGATATCTTATAAGTGTGTTAAAGCTTTCTATTGCTTCTTCACAACGTTGAGTTGAATTTTTAAAATACCAATTAAGAACTTGTTTTTGAAGCTTCAGCATGTCTCTAATGTGCTGCTTTGCAACATTTTTTTGGTATGAAGATAACAAATTTGGAAATCTCGGGTCTAAGAGCACTGCAGCCAATTTTGGTACTAAGCTCATATTAGAAGAACGTTTATCGAGGCACTTAGATAGTTATGTTATGTTAATGTTAGCTTTAAAAAAATTGTTTGAATCGACTGCAGGAATAAACAGATATTTTGTACTGTGTTCCATTCAAATGTTTTTAGGTGAAGCTCTTTTAAAGAACTCTGAGTGCAAAAATCTTGAAGAATTAGGAAGAGTTCACACATTCTAGCTCTGTTTTTATTTGTAAACTTATTTAATTTTTGTCAAATATGTCAAACCTTTTTTTTTATCAACATTACATTCTTCATCAATCTTACTTAGAATTGGAGAACTTCTTGAATGATACAAGTCGGATTACAAGGAAGTTCTATATTTCCCTGCATGTGTCGTTGGAAAAACTTATTTTTCGAAAACGTGGTCCGGTTTGGGTTCAAGTTCGAAGAGTCAAAAATATTATACCTGTTGAGGTTATTGAATTTCTAAAATTCGCATAACACATTGTTTTTAAATGGGTCAAGTAGTTTGAATGCAAAAGCAAATATATTTCATAAACATCTAGAAAAAATATTAAAAAAAAAGAAAACAATTATTTTTATTTTTCTTCTTAAGAATTGCACTTTTGCGAAGAAAATAAGGTATGGGTAAAGAACATCTATAGATAAACACCGAATCCATCTTCGATGATTGTAATACATCATACCTAGGAAGAATATCGGTGTTTTTACAGATTTCGATACGGTCGAGCTCACTACAGCTTTTGTTATTTAAAACTGTATTATATTTTCCAAAGCCAAAAACTTCTTTTGTGGAGCTATCTTCGTTGAGACAAACCAAAAACAGCTTTTGTTTTGATACTGACATGGCGCCTAAAAAATTTATTTTCATGTAAAGTCGCAGGGGGTTGCCGTTCATATTAGACATTTTGCAATCAAAGACAACATAAGGGTTGCCCATATTCGACGGACCCATGTTTTTTTTTAAAAAATCAAAGAAAAAAATAAAAATTTGGCGGTTGGCAATCTTAATCATTTAATTTGTTCCAAGTAGATTTGTTTACATATTTTTGAATATGATATCTCTCAAATGGCCGCCTCTGGCGTTGATGGCGTATTGTGCCCTTTTTGCAGCATTTTCCATCGATTTCGCCAACATTTCGGCCGGAATAGCGGCTATTTCTTCACGAATGTTGTCCTTGAGCTCTTCTACGGTCCTTGGCTTGTTAACGTAAACCTTTGACTTCAAATATCCCCACAAGAAGAAGTCAGGCGGCGTCAAATCGGGCGAACGCGGTGGCCAGTCCAAATCACCACTTTTCGACATCAAACGGCCCGGAAACAATTTCTTCAGAAAATCGATTGTTATGCGACTTGTGTGCGGTGGAGCGCCGTCTTGTTGAAACCAGAACTGCCTCATACGCTTTCGACGAATAATTGGCATCACAAAATTGGTCATCATGTCGCGATAACGCTCCTGGTTGATGGTAACAGCATGGCCATTTTCATTTTGGAAGAAAAAACGGCCCAATGACCGTTTTCGCACTAACGCCGCACCAAACTGTGACTTTTTCGTCATGAAGAGGCACTTCTTGAATCTCCTCAGGATTTTCAGTGGCGTAAATACGGCAATTTTGCTTATTTACGGTCCCATTCAATGAGAAATGGGCTTCATTTTTAATTTTTTAAAAGCACGTTGAGTTTTCACAATTGACTTGTTCTGTTGAATGTAAATTTCAACTATTTCAGAGCGCTCGCGTGGCGTGTATTGTTCCATGGTAAAAATCTGCTTGGACTGACGCTTCAAACGCGGTATGTCATTAAGCAATCTGACATCTCTGTCAAAAGTTATGGCGTTGCCAGATGGGTCCATCGAATATGGATGAGAAAATACTGTAAACAGAATGAAAAAAATCATAACAACGCTAGAACCATTTTTTCTACCGATCGTTCCGATGGCGGAAATATGCTATAGTCATTCGATTTGGAGCATACTTACCAAAAATGTGTGGTAAACTCTGAAGCAACACTATAGCCGCATCTTCTTTTTTCAGTGTACGCATAGAAACAGTAGAGCTAGATTACCGTTTGAAACAGCGTTAAAAATGAGGGAAAATAAATTTAAAATATCAACACTCTCAGTGGGTGACATGACATAGCCCCCCAAGAACTTATTGCCCAAATTTAATTTCGTTTGGGCTATATGACCGAAATGAAAACGGACTATGTCTGAAATAAAATCAGACAAAAATTTTTTGGCCGTTACGCCCAAATTTTTAAAAACTAAATTTAAGTCAGTAGAATTAGTAGAAGTAGTGGCATATCTAGCCAAACAGAGATTTTTCGAATGATATTTATTTTATATTTTATTTTGCTTAAATTTTATTCTTTGATTTTTTAAGCATTGAAAGATTTTTTAGTTGGAAAAGTTTAATTGTATCTTATTATTATTAGGGGAGACTGGGGGGATGTGATCATAGTTTTGTTTTTCGAATATAACTTTGCCAAAAATTAATATTTTTCGACATGCAAATTTTGTATTTTAGTTAAAAGATGCACGAAACTATCCTTATCATTAGTTTTAAAAAAATATACTTTTGGGTTTTTTATTTCATATTGAAATAACAGTGATTTTTTGACATTTGACATGAAAATTTGTGGGGGGTTGTGAGCAACCCATTCAAAAGTTTGAAATTCGTGATTTTAAGCAATTATTCTTAATTAAATGAAAAACTGAATAATTTTTCTTATATTCTGAATAAAGAAATATCAATGAGGTGTGAAAATTGATTGACGGCATCAGGCTTGTTTTCTTTTATATACGAGCACTTTTTGCTGGTGGCTGTTGTTTTGTTTCCCTTTTTTAATGTTTTTTTTACTTCTTTGGAGAGTTTTTCCTCTGTTTTATTGCGCATCATTGCAATATTCTTTTTGGAAGTCAAAACCGACTTTTTGGCAAAGTGGCTCACAACCCCCATATCTCAGTTTTTTTGTTGACGTCACATAACCAAAAGATAATTCTTTTTGAAATTCATATTTTTTATCAAAAAGGCAATTGACCAAAGATGTTTCCTTCATACTTACTTTTGGCATTACGAAAAAAAAAAAAAAAAAAAATTTTTTTTTAAATGGAGTTCTGGTGCACAAACTTAAAGAACGTGTTGACTGATAGGTTGCTTGCCAAAAGTTAGGTAATGGGGGACATAAACAAAAAGTTGCAATTTATTTTTTTTTGTGTCCAAATAATAAATTTTATTTTTGCAAAGTTTCAATATTTGACCGTGAATCCAGTTGTCTATTTAAACTTAACCTTTGTATTAAGTAGGTTGTTTGTGTATATTTTAACGTGGTCAGTTAAACCGAGATTATATACGTACCTAGATATGTTATTAAATGCTACTTTTATTTTACTCTAATTACTGTTCGTAAATATATTGTTGAAATAAGGAAAGCGTTCAGATACCTAAATTTGGTAGGCGGAAGTGTTTAGTGTGGTTGAGTGCCCCGACAGCAAAATACCCTGAACCAAGTAATGTTTTTCCGATGGCTTTAAATTACTTTTGTTTTAAAATTTATTTGAATAAATGGGGGGGCGCACTTGCATATCTTCGGTGTTTTTGCTGAGATCTTATTATAAATATAATTTAAGTCACTATGTTCAAACTTAAAAAATTGTGGCCCTGACAGTTTTTCGCGGTTAGAAGGAGAAGGAGGAGGAGTTTGCCAAATCTGAAGCAAACTTTATTTGGGTACGGTATCAACAATAATAATATGCATTTAATTTTTCACTCTTACAAACAACAATTTGAAATTTCACAGTTTTTGTTATCACAAGATCTTAAATCATACAGGCCTGTTCTCGATTTTATTTCAGTTTTCGTATAAACCTTCGTAAAGTGAACTCTGTGTTAATAAGGTTATATGAAAGGTGACACTCATATCTACGGTTACTAGATCCGATTTCAGTAAAAGTGGAATTGCTCAAGCAGTTGAAACTGACAGCTTAATGTCAAGTGGATTCAATTCCTAGAAAAAGAAGCCTTGATTTAGTAACCACAGATTTCCTTTAGACCTTTCATTTATATTTGTAAAAGTAAACTGGCCAATTTAAACGTTTATACAAAAACCAAAGTGGAATTCAGAACAGAACTGATAACTTTTTCTAATCATGTAAAAGATCTAGATTTAATAAGTCCCTGCTGAAGTTAGTGGCGTACGCAGGGGGTTTTGGGGTTAAGCATTACAATTTTTGAGCAATTTAACCACAGAGCTTAAAAGCAATAGCAAAATACAATCAATCATTATTTAATTGAAAAAATTGATTCAATTTTAGCGCCGCTTGCGAAAATTTGAGACAAAACAAGTGAGAAAGTCGGTCAAGCCCGACTATAAAATACTCTGTACCTGTCTCTCCCTCTCTCTCTCTCTCTCTTTCTCTCTTTCTCTCTCTCTCTCTCTCAAGATTGTGCGGCGTTGGTTGTGAAAGGGTGGGTGGGTGGTGGGGGAGGGGGGTGATTCACTTATTTGCTCATAACTTGAGAACCGCTCATCCGATCTTTATCATTTCTTCGGCAAATTGATACATATTACTAATGACTAACTATCTCTAGAAGGAACAAATCCTCTATCTACAAAACTGTGGAAGCTATGTCGTTTTTTCCAAATTGCGTGGGCGGGAGGGGGCGTGGCAAAAATTGAAAATAAACTTGATCTGCCTGCAAGTATAAGAAGCATTTGTCCCATACATGTCAAACCTCTATCTCTTACCATCTCTGAGATCTGTTTGTTCATACGGACGGAGGGACATACGGACGGACAGACGGACGCGACGGACGGACAGACGGACATGGCTATATCGACTCGGCTGTTGATGCTGATCAAGAATATATATACTTTATAGGGTCGGAAATGATTCCTTCTCCCTGTTACATACTTTTGCACAAACTTAATATACTCTATGTACCTTTGGTACAGAGTATAAAAATCGCGAGATTCAAGTTTACTTCCAAAGCAGGGACTAAACCCGAAATTAATTTCAGTTTGAGTCAAGGCATTTTGTATTGGCCTAAATCTTTTTTTACTTGTGCAGCATCCGGACAAGCATCCCATTCCCGTGTTCCATAAAATATAACTATAACCGTAATCGAAATCGGACGAGTTAGACACCGCAATCGATTCGTTAACAAAATTTTTTTTTAAATTTTAAGTATACAGTCTGGTTTACGGAAACCGCTTGTGAAATGTGGATTTTAATAAATTTTCGAAATATTGCGCGTTTTTGGAGCCATAATTTGCCCTTCTCAGAGCCTTTCTATGTTTTGTGTGTAGAATTGAGTTTTGGAAAGAAAATCGCACTGGACTTTTGTTAATTCTTGTTGGTCCACCTCAGAAACACTGAAACAATCTAAAGATTCAACCTATTTGCTCTATCACTGTGTCTGGCCCGCTTTTTGAACATTTTTTAGACGGTCAAAGGAATTTGTGCTCAACCTAAAATTTCAGAATTACGTTTAGCTTGATGATAAAAATGAACACGCAGTTAGTTTATATATTTTGGAATTCATGTTAAACAAAAAATTGTTTGAAATTTAAATTATTTAGATTGTTTAAAAATTCATCTGCAGTGAAAAATATCTACAAACGAAGAACGTTGGAATATGTGTTGAAATATTGCGACCGATCGTTATCGTCTAATCGATTCCTTTTCACTTTGCGTCACTAAGCGAGCAGTTGTTGTTTGATGAGATCGATTGTATGCACGAAAAACATGAACAAATGTACACACTCGCTGAGTTGCTGTTTTGCATTATTGGAGCATTAGTAAAGTTAAAGAATGATATGAAATTATGTTATACTTGAAAGTAAAATTTGTACGACTTTTTTCTATCTGAAATTATTGATTTACTTGAAGGCAAAATTTTAAAATATGCCCTACACATCCTGCAAAGTTTTCCAATGTTTATTGTTTGAGCAGTGATGATGATGTGAAATTAAAATTTACACTGGCCACATCTAACATCCCACATCTGTGATGTGATGTGAGTTATATTAAAAATTACACAAAAATATTTTGAGAAAAAATAAATTGGCATGAAATTTATTTAACATTTGCTCAACAATATCAGGCTTAAAAATGTCATTGTGTTGATTAAAAGGCAGATATGCTTGTTCCTTATCTCTAAGGAAAACTATTTGGGTGTCTTGCAACATATTTGGTAAATTCTAATGCTCCAGTATCTTTCTAGCTAATTTAATCGGTATCAGATCTCGGGCGTTTTGGTACATGGGCTTTGGTATTGTCGATGAATTTGCTGCTCGAAATTTACGAATAAATGTCAATTGAATCCTCTGCGTAAAAGGTGGTAAGATCTGCATCATGTCAGGAATGGGGCGGGCACCTCTTTAATCACTGTGATCATTTTGTCACATGTCATCAATACAGTTCTTACGCTAGATTCTTTGCAAGGCGTTTTCAATTCTTTTTCCTGCCACCTTAATACATAAAATTAAAATATTTAATAATGCATGACAAGTTTTTCTGCCACCACTTAATTTCATGAGGAACGTATGGAATAGAAACATTTTGCTTCAAGATGTTAGATGTTGCTCAGTGGAAATAGCCTATATGTTTGTGAAATCCGCACAAAATCTTTTTATGTAATGTCCTAGTACTAATATCTATCTTTTATGAAAAGCACAATAAGATCCGAACAAAGTCAATTTTTGAACTCAACGTTCCAAAATACTTCAGAATCAGGTATCAAATCCAATGAGAAGACTCTTTTTTTAAATTTTGTTGACTATTGTTATTTAAGCTGCGATCCACTCAATATTATTTTGTAGGCCGGTCACAACGCCCACCATTTTTTTTGGGGTTGTGTCCGAACTTTAAACGGACATATTCCCCAATTTGGGGGATATGTCCTAAATGAAAACGGACTTATCGCCCAAATTTTATTTGGGCCCTCTAAGTGCAAAAATAAATCGTTGTTTCATTTTCGACTTGTGAGAGGTGCACCACTATAGCCACTTCACTAAATTAAATAAACTTTAGAAAAATGTTAACTAATTAATATATTTCTATACACTTTTATAATGAGTGTAACCTCTTTAACACTAATTAACTCATAGATCCTATTCGGCATACTGTCTACAAGGTTTTTTAAATCACTAAGAGATAGTTCTACCCTTGCCTTAGTTATTACCAATTTGAGGTCCTAAATACTATTGTTCTTAGGACTTTGAGCATAAATCCTTCGAACCAGCCACGCCCACAGATTTTCCATCGGATTCATGTCCGGGGAGCACGCGGGCCACTCTAAAATCCAAACAATTTTGCCTTCAAATCGTGTATTGATGCGTTGTCCTGTTGGAAAATGAACTTTTGACGCCTTCGACCGCAAAACGTCCTCGTACTCCCTTGAGTTAATATGAGTGCTTGGATGTGCCAGCTCCAAGAATCCACACTCGCAAAACGCATTCCAAACCATCAATGATCCTCCTCCAAAATTTCTCGTAGAAAAGTACAGGGGTTCCTTCCTCAAATCCCTTCAGTAGTGCGAAAACCCATCAGAATCGCCCAAATTAAACTTTTTCTCATCCGAGAAAATGATCAAGAAAGATAAATTAATATTTAACTACCTAATACCCTCACTAACCAAAAAACTCAATATCATAAATGTCTATCTAATAGCAAATACAACTGCAACCCAATCTCAACATTAACAGTAGTCAAACTCATAATCATGGCAAAAATTGATTTCTGCATTTATCTTTACGGTAACGCCCCTCTGTCACAAACCAACAAAATCAAATCTGTATACCACTCAGCTATAAGGATGGCTATCGGTGCCTTTAAAACTACCCCGATCAACAATCTCCTGTTTGAATCCAACATTTCCCCATTTGAAAATAGAAAACATTATATAACAACTAAATTCATCAAGTCAATACTTCTCTCAAACCCATCGCTCCTTACCAGCATCTTAAAAAAATTGATAAAGCAAAAAAATTTAGCCCAAGGTCTGCTCAGTCCTTCAAAAATCAATAAACATTAACAAAATACTCGAACTCCCAACTAAACCAATTCCATATCTTCGACATACCCCACCTCCTTGGTGCAACATTAGCTCCCTAAAAAACACCTCATTACAGCTACTTCCTAAATCTTCCACACCCCCATCAACCTATCAGCAATGTTTTTTACAATCAAAAGAATCCTTGACGTCATAAAACTTCATATATACCGATGGATCAAAAACTAACTATGCTACCTCTTTTAGTGTCGTAACCGACACCAATACTTATTAATTTCTCCTCCCTTTCCACAGCAGAATCTTCTCAGCTGAAATAATAGCCATATACCAAGCAATACAAATAGTTAAAAAACTGCCTCACAAAACAGCCATATGCACAGCCTCATTATCCTCCATACACTCAATAGCCAACGCTAACAACCAATCGTTCTACCCTTTCAGTATCCGACAAACCCTCCTAACCTCCTCTCCAAAATAATAATAATTTTGGTACCAGGATATTCCTACATAACCGGCAATGAAAAAGCCGACGTTGCAGCCAAAGCAGCAGTCCAACTCCCACTATCCTTTACAACAAACCACAATATCTCTGACGTACAAAAATACATTAAACTCATCAACAGACAATTCGAACAAACAATTTTCTCTCACACCAACGATATATACCAATATTCACAACTTACCCAATTTAAGCAGTCCCATTTCGAACTAACAAGAGTTACCCGACTACGTTTGGGTCACACAAAACTAACGCACTCACAATTATTTAACAACACACCCCATACCTGCCTTTTCTGACTTTTTAAATAAAAATCCCAAAATAACAGTTAATGTATGGACTTTTAAAATAAAAATTGTAACTGTTACGGTCCCTGATAAAAACTATTTACTTTTGTCCAGTCAGTTGCCATGTTATCTCTGGTGAATTTCATCCGGGCTTTTTTATGGCGATCCAGTAACCTTGCTGCCATCTTCAATTTTTGTCGCACTATGTTTTCAGAATTCTTTAAAGACCGTGCAACGGTCCAGTGAGACACTTTTAGGCCCTGTACTATTTCTGTGCGTACCTTGAAAAACAACGTGCTGCTATAGAGTTGCTCCAGAGTTTAGCATATAATATTAATCAGTAACAAGTTTGGGACCGATTGCATTGAAAACAAAAAAGGTTTTCATGCTAAAACTTTTTCTCAGACCTATATTTTGTATGGCAGCTATACTATACAGTGCACTATGGGCGATTATCCAAATTTTGTGGCATAAACTCTAAAAATAAAGCTAGGCCCTTGAAATTTTGTGTAAATGTGTCTTATATAATATACGTTATATAAAACTAGAATTTCGAAAAAAAAATGTCGTCAATTGGGCCACGCCCTAACTTCCCGCCCTTACAACTACCTGAAATGGTATGGACAAAACGTCACTTTTTTATAAAAATCAAACTTATTGATGTGCAATTGGATAATTTGACAATTCGGAACATTGGTACTTATGTGTATTACCCAAGCCCCTGCCACTTGCCCCTTTCCAACCGCAAATTAGTCTGTAAGGCAAGTTCGGAGGCCAATTTTCTTTTCAATCGTAGCCCTCCCTGATCTTGCTGTATTTTCATGATCAATTTCCACTTTCAAATTTTTTAAAAGCCATTCTGAGTGCATGGTTTTATATCTTCATAGATATCTTTTAATTTGGCTTTAACTTGATCTATATTTTTTATGCTTGAATCGATTTTGTTAATCTCTGCTTTAATGTATTCAGTTATGCCATCTGCATTTCGATTGTTGCTGTTCCAAATACACTAGTTTACAGCCAAAAAGACCCATTTCTACTGAAATTTTTTTTAGTGTAGTTTGGAATGGGGATCTCAAAAATTTTTTCATGGCTCCGTTTTAGATTTTTTCCAATTTTTTTGTAAGTGCTCTTACGATTTAAGCCATATCTCACTTCTTAATTGTCAGATAGAGTCAAGCAAGATAAAAATCGAAAGGCAATTGAACTGCCAGTAATCTCGTAAAACATTGTTTTTAAATCGGCTTAGTAGTTTGAATATAATAACCAAAAAATATTTCAAAAAAAATCGATTTTTTGATCGAAAAAACGAGAAATTACATTTTTGAACGCCTGGAAAAAAATATAAAAAAATCCAAAAAAAACTATTTTTAGTTTTTCTACCAATGAATCGCACTTCTACGAAAAAAAACCAGATATCGATTATCAAAATCTATGAACAAACACAGGAGCTGTGAGCAATTTAGTGTAAAAAATTTGGTATTTTCGTGATCATTCAAATATAAAGTTCGGTTCTTGATTATAATTTTTATTCTGGCTTTTCGCTGACTTCATAAAATGACCGAAAGTCGAAGAAAAATACATGTTTATTTATTGTGAACACACAAAATACTCAAATTTGACTGTTAGTTCCTCTTCTCAATTTGATCCATCTACGGTACGTGTGAAACGATTTTCCTCACCAATACTTTATAGTCTTTGTAAAAGTGCGATTCTTAAGTAGAAAAAATAAAAATAATTTTTTTGGATTTTTTATATTTTTTCTAGACGTTTAAAAATGAAATTCCTTGCATTTTTGACAAAAAATTAAATTTTTTGAAATATATTTGATCGTTAAATTAAAACTACTAAACCGATTTGAAAACATTGTTTGACGCGATCGTTGGCAGATGAATTACCTATCGATTCATATCTGGCTTGACTCTATCTGACAATTATGAGGTCAGATATGGCTTAAAATGAAGGGCACCTACCAAAAAAGTGAAAAAAACTCATATTTAAAAAACGGAGCCTAAAAAAATTTTTTGAAATTGATTTTTGAAATCACCATTCCAAACTACACTAAAAAAATATTTCAGTTGAAATGGGTCATTTATTTTTTTTATTTTTGTAAACTAGTGATATCAATCAGAGTTTCTTGCGAAAACTCATATGCCACTAAAAATGCATATTATTCGATTAAGGGCAAAAATGGGCAAAAAAGATTAATAACACTTTATACCAGGGGCTTTAACAAATAACTTGCCATTTATAGTTGCATGCGCCTACATGCGCCGCAAAAGTATTACCCCACGGAACACAATTACATTTGATATTTTTCTGCAAAAAACACAATGAACAAAACAACGGACAATAACAATAAAACACAAAATTCGTTTCTTATCACAGCAGATATCAATTTTACATACCGTGAGCTTCGTTTTCCATATTAAACTTGAATTTTTTGTTGAAGCTTTGCCTATTTATTTACTTTGCAAATACAATGAACTTTTTACATCAATTTTCACAAGCACGTGCTTTGATAAATCAGCTGACTTCGGAGAGCTGCAACAAGAGAAGAGGTGCCACCCGGCCGGAAAAAAAATATTTTTTTAATCTAATTGAAGAATTCACTTTTAATAATTGAAGTCACTTTTTGAAATTAATACCATAGATTTTTTGACTTTATGCCAGAAAAATCGTCATTTCGCCCAAAGTTCAGTGGTCCGATTTTTACAATTTGTACAATTGAACAATGTTACATGGAAGTTGACAATCATATCTATGGTTACTAGATCCGTTTTCAAGAAAATAGGAATTTCTTAAGCAATTGAAACCGATTGCTCAATGTCAAGTGAAATCAATTCGTCAAAAAGAAACGACCTGATCTAGTAACCACACACATTCTTCGCACCATCCATTTCGATTTGTAAATTTTAAATAAGAATCAAAACGTTTTTCTTACTAAAACTACTTTTTCGACCGATCTTTCCTATGGCAGCTATATGCTATAGTCATCCGATCCAGCTGGTTCTGACAAATCTACAGCGTATTTGTACCAAAAGACTTTGTGCAAAGTTTGGTTAAGATAGCTTTAAGACTGGGGGAGGAGATAGCATAAAAACAGACGGACAAGGCTATATCAACTCAGCTTGTTTCGCTGATCAAGAATATATATAATATACTTCATGTGGTTGGAGTTGATTCTTTCTATGCGTTACAAACATCTGGATATATATAGAAAATCGTTGAGTCTATTCAAATCTCCTCCTCTCCATGTCTTCGTCCTTTCCTCATGCTTCAGCGACCATGTCCTGGTAACTGGTATCCAAGCTCTATTGAAAAACTGCTCAAAATAATTGTTTCAAATTTTTTTTTTACAATTTAATATCAAATTTTAAATACAGAAACAAAAGTTTTAACCCATTCAGAAGTAAGGAATTCAGATTCTAGGGGAAGAATTCTTTTAGAAATTTCAAGATTTTGATCCTTTGTCCATTCTTTAGATTTCTATATTTATTTATTTAAGTTCCTTGTTTTTGTGTGTGTTTTTTTTTAGATGATTCTCTCAAATACAAAAGACGATTTGCTTAAAAAAATGGGGTGTAAAGAAGTTTAGCTGTGGAGCTGTGGTGCTGGTGGTGGTGGGGGGGGGGGAGTTGCTGCTCCTTCCAAGTGGGAAAATTATAAAAAATTTCATTTTCAAAGCGGAGGATTATACAAAATTTGTGATTAGAGTAAACTTCAGCTTTGAACTAAACTAATTGCCATTAGCCCCTGCAGTTGTGGTTGCCCCCCACCCCCTCCTATTGCCTACTTGGGCGGCTTCTTGGCCGATTCGGTGGCGGCCTTCTTTTCCGCCTCCCGCTTGGCGGCTGCCTCCTCACGCTGCTGCCGGATTAAAGCCAGCCGGGCCAAATCCGCCTTGGCCTCTGTGGTTTTGCCCGCCGCATGGAGTTTCTCGTAACGCTGGCGCGCCTTTTGCTTTTCAATCTGTTCGCGCTCGCGTCGTGACAATTCCGGTTTGGCCGATGTCGCCGAGTCGTCCAGCTTGACTTGGGAAAGCTTTTGGGTGGCCTTTTTGGTCACCCGATTGGGATTCTCGATTTCGATGAGCGAGGCCACTCCCTTTTTGGCATCACGTGCCTCCGCCTCCGAATCGTCATCGGAGTCGGTGTCCTCGGAGTCCGATTCGGATGAGCTGGCGGCGGCGCCACGTTGTTGCTGTTTCTGTCGCTGGGCGGGCTTGGTGGCCGGTTTGCGCGACGACGCCGTTGCGGATGTGGTCTGCTTGGGCTTGGATGTGGAGGCGGAGGCGCTGGCACCAGTGGCTTCTTGATCGCTTCCACTGCCGCTGCTGGACTGTTCGCTCTCCTCCTCTGACTCCTGTTGCAGTTCCTCGGGTGAGGTGAAGTGACGGCTGCGGCCTTTGTGGTTAACGAATTTTCCTCGTGGCATGATGGCAACTGGGGACTAAGCTGTGTTAATGTATATATGTACGTATATATACGTAAATATATATGTGTGTATATATATATATAGAAATCTCTTCTGCGACACAGCGGAATGCAGTGTGGCCGTAGCGGGTGTAGCCAAGAAATCCTACATTAAGTTTGACAGCTGGAACTGGTTCCAAAATTTAAATTCCACTAAATAAATGAAATAAAATTCTACTAATAAATGAAGACCTTGGCAAATCTAAATCTTATGTAACTTTTTTTTTCAAATATGCCGTAACAAAAAATGTTTATTCAAAAATATGCTCATCTCTAGTTTTTGCTTACAGTGTGTCAAAAAAGTGTTTTGACACAGGAAAAAAATGCACATTTTCTCTTAATTTGCAAAAAAAAAAGCGTTTTTTATATGTGGAAAAATGTTGTTCTTATTTTATTCCAGTTCTATATGGTTGTTAGAACTAATCTGGCTCTATATTTCTAATGGACAAGCTGTAAAAATTAAATCAAAATGCAGAAAATGGCTAATATTACACATTTTTTTGGACATTCGAATCTGGTAGAAATTTCCGAACATTAACCATTGGCAAATTTTGGAATTGTAGCTCCGAAAAAAATGTATTGGTTTTGCAGTGCTTAAGTTAACAGTTAATTTATTTGAAATATGGAATCTAGAATCACTATACTGATAATATTTTTTTAAAACATTTTCTTGACAGTTTAAAATAAGGATCTCACTTTTTGTATATTTTTAAATATGTTAAAACTAGTTAGATTTTACCAAATTCTTTTGCATACTAGTTCTAACAACGAAACAGAATCAGAATAAAATAAAAACATAATTTTCCCACATATAAAAAACCTTTTTTTTTGTATTTAATTTTATTTCGGTGTCAAAACACTTTCATGACGAACTGTAATTAATAACTAGAGATGAGCATTGCTTGCCTATTAGACGTGCAATTTAATATTAAAATTTAACATTCAACTGTTTACGGTTCTTAACTAAATTAAATATCGTTGCTGGCTTACATACTTAAATAGATTCATTTCGGCTAAGTATACAAAAAAAATGCATTCACTTGCCGGCTTATTTGTTATTGTCCCACCTCTAATTCACAGCACCAACACAGTTGCCAGATTGTTACCAGCTGTTGCCTAGTCTCTGGTCACACTGATTTATGGTACTTGCCTCTAAAATGCCTTCTAAGCTCAAATGTAAATGCCAAAACAACATAAAAACTACTTGTGTTGTATGTTATGTTTTATTTCGATTTAAATAAAACATTAACAGCCGCTTGCATTTACTATTTATTATTTTTCATGCTCTGGTTCGCCATTTTGTTTCCGTTGTTCACCACCAGGCGGCAGAGACAACCAACTCTCACACATACCAACAACCAACCCTACCGCTCTCTTCTATTGCCATTGCATTTGCACACTTGCTCTGTCCACCAGGCGTGTGAGCAGTACAGCCATATCGCCCTAAATCCCGCTCTCCCTCTCTCTCTCTCTGTGTATTCGCATTTTGAGTAATTTCGAACTAAAATTTTTGTATATTTGACGGCGACACCGACGACTGCGGCTGCTTTACTTTTTTACTCACAAGAAACGCGCGTTTGTCGAAAAATCTCGTAGCGCGTACGTACATATATCGGCAGAAGAGTGTGTGTGGAAATTACTTACAAAAAAAAAAAACGGAAAAAATTGTGGTAAAAATCAGCAAAAATTATATAAATTTATCAGCAACTGGAAGTGCTAATTGCCCAGTGTGCGTCGGGCCATCAAGTTGATGGAAAATGCTGTGAATTTAGCGCCAAAAATGCATTTGAAAAATGTGAGACTTCAATGGACATGACAAAAATTTTTTTTTTTTTTTTTTTTTTTTTGGTGGTGGAACAAAAGCAGCGAACGAACGAAAAAGAAGCAGCAAAGCTGACTGTGTGCGTGCGTGTGTGTGTTTGTGTGTGTGTGTGTGGGCTCGTAGTGAATACTATTAACAAATAAAGAAGAAAAAAGAAAAGAAATGCGCTCCATGCAAAAAATTTAAGTGAAACTTTTTTCAATTTTAGGGTTTCAATTAAATTAAATAAATTAAAACAAAAAAAATGTATTACGTGCTCCGTAACACGTAAGAGGCGGGCGCGCGTGTGTTCTTTTGCCGCCGTTACGTTACGTTATCACGTAAACGCAAACGTAAAGCAATTTTTTGTTGTGTTCTTTTGATTAAAAGAAAAATATAGATATACAAATATAATTCTTTTTATTGCTTGCAGTTGTATTTGTTTAATGAAAAGAAAGTCAATAAAACACAAAATCGACAACAACTCAACAACAACAACAACAGCAGCAGCAGCAGCCACCAAGCAAATCGGATAATTTTTGGATATATAGCCTTAAAAAAAAAACAATGTAAGTATGTGTATTAAAGTACACATAAATTGTTGTTGTTGTTGTCAACAACATTGCAACGCACGTGGCGCATGCGAAAATATCGAAACACAATGCAGGCGCGCGCCCGCGCTTTAAACGTGCCGTTAACAACAATAACAACCCCTTTAGCTGTGTAAGCGGGCAGGGTGGGAGGAGGGGGAGCAACATTCATTGAAACTTACGAGGAGGCAGCTGCGCTGCATTCTCTTACAACTACAACAACAACAACAACAGTCCAAACTGCAGTTAAACGGCCAACGAGAGAGAGAGAGAGAATCCTAGAGCTGGACGCGTGTGTTTCGTGCTTGCGACACGAGATAACGAGACACGCAAAAAATACATATTTCTTGTAAAGGACAACAAACCCTTAAAAAGGTTTGACTTTAAAGCCAATAAAATGACCAACTTTGTGAGGGGTGCAGCTCTGTTTATTTGTTTTGAAATATTCAGTTTCCAAAACTGAATAGGGTTAGCTTAATCAGCTCTTGTTTTCAAGATATGGTGGTAAAACGTACAATTTGAGCTTTAATATCTGGATTTATGAGCTATATCCGACAAAGCACATATCAATGCAGCTTTAAAAGGTCAAGGCGCTTTATACCTACAGCAGAATGTGTTCTTATTGGCCACTAAAGTCAGACTACTCTCGATTTATGGCATTTTTTTTTTAGAGCGAAGCTCCTTTACGGACGTCAGACTGGGGGAGTAAATCTTGAAAATTTTTTCTTTGCGACAGATTCTTTTGGGGCATGTCTTTTGACTTTTGTCTTTGAATTTTGTATTTGAAAAATCAGCCGCTTTTATCATTACAGTACCCAGCAGCAGGAGGGTTGGTGTAAGGGGATAGTGTGAGTGGAAATGGTGCGGAAACATTAACGTGGGAAACTATCGGGAAAACACTCGGAAACGATCCGCAAATTAATCACCCGTCGCTCAGTTTGTGGAAAAGATTCGTGTTGCGAGACCTTTTCGATGGGTTTTGTGGAGCTTTGTTGAATACCTTTTGGGGTTCACTTGACAGATCTGATAGCGAGCCTTGTTGGGGAGCTGGTGAAAATCTGGTGGGGAGCTGGTGGGGATCTAGTGAAGATCTGGAAAGATTGGCTGCATTGGGGACAAGTTTTGAATTCTGTGCTATAAACTATAATGTTGTTTGTTTGACAGTGACTTAACAGAAGCTTAACAGTGACTTGAATATGACATAAGCCCCGAATACACCACACAAATTTTTGCGCAAAACGCTAATGTGTGTTAGTGAAATATGGGTGTATGTGTCACACGCACGAAATGAGTGTACATATTTCACTAACACACATTAGCATTTAGCGCAAAAATTTGTATGATGTATTCGGTAAAATGATTTAATAGTGTGTTAACAGTGACCTAACAGTGACTTAACATTTACTCAACGGTGACTTGACAGTGATTGAGCAGTGAGTTGACATACTACGTTTATGCTATGAAATTCACGCTTTCTTCAATTTGCAAAATACACTATGTTCCTGTTTAAGCAGCTTTTGTAAATTCACGAAATGACCACCTTTTTGGCAGATGTGGCAGCACCAACGCAAGCTTAAGTTGGCAGCGCCTCTAGATTTGAACAGGGTGGTAACACTTAAAAGCGGGGATCAGCTGTTCAATTCTAAGCAAAGGCAAATTGAAATTTATTGCAATGGAAAACCATTAAAATATTTTTGATTAAAAGGGAACAACGTACAGCCCAACTTATGCGAAATGTTCTACAGTGGTGTCATAAGCGAACGATGACGTTGGTACAAGCCAGACGACCATTCCAGGAAAAATACAGGACGCTTCCCAAATAGCTCATTCAGTTCGTTAAAGTGGGTGCAGTTCTCATAGAAGTTCTTTTTAAGCATACAAAGCTTAGTTTTTACTTCTCTCTACATTTAAACATATTTTTAGCCTTTAAATTATCGGAAAGAGTTTTGTATGTGGCGTTGTTTCTTTTAGTTTTTCCATCGAGCTGGCTAAATATGTTGTTATCCTTTATTAAGCCAAGCAATTCGGCCACATCATCGTCCGCCCAAAACAATCGCTCGCTCTGAAAATCCATTTTGAGCAAACACAATGTTACCAGACATTGAGAAAAAAAGATCTGGTAGCATTTGCGCAACTTAAGTTGGCTACGCCACAGCATTTCATGAATTGACGTCGAATTCATAGTCAACTTTCGTGTGTATTCAAATTCATGACCCATTCGGACCCATTTCATGAAATGATTTTGCAAAATAAGCATAGCATAAACGTAGTAACAGTGACCTAACAATGAATCGGCAGTGACCTAATTTTTTTTTATATTATATAACATTTATTTATACAGAATCAAAATACTGTCTTTTTGCCATTACTTAAATCGGTTATATCAACGTTAAGAGCTTCGCTCGCACCGGGTGTCACATGACACACACTGTTTGGGAGGACAACTAGATATCCACTGAAAATTTGTATGGGGATTGTCAAAAGGCTACTTGGATTATTAGCATAGAAATTATCATTTACAAGTAAACATACAACTTTTTCTGATGAACCAAGTAGCCACGGTTTCAAACGCCAAGGAAAAATATAGAAATAATTCCAAAAACAATTAGGGTGTTCACTTTGTTGAGCACATAGACACTTGGGGGAAAAGTGTAAGCATTTCCAACAACAATTTACTCTGAACAAATTGTGCACAGATTGCTCGACCCAGACCCTGACTATGAAAAGTCGGGCACTTGTGCCCAAACAGTGTGCCCATATTTTGTCTAGAATAATTGTTATAATTGAGTGATAAAAGTGTTATACAAATTCAATCAGTTTGTCATTGCTGTCAACCATTTTTGTTTGATTCGAGAGTTTCTACGAAATGGGGTAACTAAAAATGTCGACTGAGAATAGGCAGAGTCAGCCTCAATCGACTCCTAAGAAAAACGCTGAGAGTGTCTACCAAGTAAGCTGTTCTTATAAATTTTTAAGTTGTGGTAACTGCCCGGACTTCCTACTACGGCATCTCGTATGCGTAGTTTGAACAGATACGTTGGCGAGAAAAATAAATTCATGGTTTTTAGCAGGTTTTTCACATAGCTTGATCTCGCTTCTCATGAATGTGTTCAATCCACAAGTTGCTGATGTAAATGCGGTGTCCAGTTGCTTGCTATCTGTGATGTCCCACAAACAGGCATTGTTTTTCACTGCATCAATTAATACATTTTTGTCGCCATAACTAAAATTTTGCAGATGATTTATTTACTTTTGCCTTGCCTTTTGACAACAGACACAAGGAAAAAATTACTGCACCATATCTCTGGGAGAAATATCAGCTGTTCGATACAGTGCACAGGGTTCGTCGATATGGCAACTTTCAAAATTCCTTGTGTGTATTGCTTGGCTTTCTGCGTACCCAACATCAGAATGAGGCAAGGAAAAATTCCTTAAGAAATTTTTTTTATGGAGTTTGACAGCTGAAGGAAAATTCGAACGCCCTCCGTACTAGGCTTAAACCTCAACAAAGTAACTGAGGTGGTATACATATTTAAAAAAAAAAAAACTTGAAAATATCACAATTTTCTGCACTAAATTGCTGACTGCTCCTGTATTTGGTCATAGATTTAATTAATCGATATTGCATTTTCTTCATAGAGATGCAATTCTTAAGTAAAAAAAAGGAAAAATATTTCTTTTGGAACTTAAAAATTTTTTTGATTTCAATTTTTTCGATTTTTTTTTAAATATATCTTTTCAATTCATATCTTGCTTGACTTTATCTAACGTTTCTGAATTGAAATAAATTTAGCTTAAAACCGCAAAAATAAAAAATAAATAATTTTTGAAAAATGTTTTAAAATCGATTTTCGATTTCAGCATTCCAAACTATACTTAACGGGTGATGGAAATTAGACCGCGTGAATTAAGACCGCCGTCGGCGGTCTAATTTCATTTTTCAAAATGAATTTAGACCGCCATCATAAAATGAAATTAGGCCGCGCGGTCTAATTTCATTCTGCAAAAATGAATTAAGACCGCCATCACAAAATGAAATTAGGCCGCGCGGCCTTATTCATTTTCAAAATCATTTAGACCGCCATAAAAATGAATTAGGCCGCGCGGTCGAATTTCATTCTGCAAAAATGAATTTAGACCGCCTTCACAAAATGAAATCGGACCGCGAGGCCTTAATTAATTTTTCAAATGAATTTTGACCGCCATTACAAAAGAAATGTATTTTTGGTTTTTTAATAAAAAAAACTATCTATACCATAAAAAAATAATGAAAATTTGATACAAAAAAATCGCGCAATTTTTGTATCAAATTTTCGCCTGCAATGCTGAAATGGACTCAATTTATTAAATTAAATACTTACTGTAAGAATAAGACCGCGCGGTCAAATTTCATTTGTGATCGCGGCCTAAATTCATTTCGATAAATGAAATAAGGTCGCGCGGTCTAATTTCATTTTGTGATGGCGGTCTAAATGCATTTTGAAAAATGAAATAAGGCCGCGCGGTCTAATTTCATTTTGAGATGGCGGTCTAAATTCATTTTGCAGAATGAAATTAGGCCGCCATACAAAATGCACGGCGGTCTTAATTCACGCGGTCTAATTTAAAAAAAAAAAAAAAAAATTGGAACCACTGTCCATGTTTCAAGTCCTGCAAAATAAACAAGAAATTATGGATTATGCTCAATCCTCTTGGCGTGACGACAAATGACAAATTCAGGCCTGCTCCCGTTTCCGAATCCGATTAATAGAAATCGGTAAGAGTTGTGATTTCTAAGAAACGATTAAAGAATTTGGTCGAATCCTTTTGCCATCTAGAGGATCGTATGAAGGTAATGGGGATTTTGAAGTTAAAGTTCGAATAACACAGTCGGTTTTTGGAAGCGAAAACATTTAACAATTTCGATTCCGCATATTTGATCGAAATCAAAACGGGGGCTGTGCCACAGAAACCATTGAATACGATTCCATATTCTTAGGTGCCACAAGAAAGTTGGCCTTCATTTTGACGATGCTCTTTAATTGCACAGCTTTCACGGAACTTAAGTTGAGCTTATGTCGTGTTCTGAAGGAAAAGTTTACTATTGCGTTGCTTTTTAGCTATTTGTATAACCATTCGCAGTTAATCTTAGTCTCTCCCAAAACTCTCCTTTTGAACATCTGGTACAGATTCTGAGACCAAACGAGCAATTTTACTTTGATTTTGGGGTTCCAACAAACTTATTATTTATCTTGAATGAATTCTTTAAACCCTGCTTGGCTCCAATCTTTAAATTCAACTTTGATTTGAACTCATTTAGCATATAGTAAGAGGAGACTTAGGATGCTTAACCAATCTCTCGGAGACATATGATATAAAGATCCCGGATCTAGTTAAATTTATTCTGTCCACACAATGGTTCAGCATTGACCCCCCTCGGGATTAAAGGGTTAACAGGGAAAATATGGCATCGTCACGGTCCCATGTGACCTAAGTGGAAGACTAACCTAGACCAAATTTCATAAGCCATGTAGCAAAAGCCTGAAAAGGGGTGTTTCTAAGGCATTCCTTAAGCCCCCCTACGCAGAACGACAGAAATATCCTATCTTTGCTTTGATGCTCATGTGCTGTTAAACTTGAAACAAAAAGTAATGCATTCAGGTCTTTTTTGATGATTTTTTAGGCAATATAACGTAAATACGTTTTAATTGTGAACTGAAACTCGCTTCTAGACGATCAACGATCAAAATGACAGCAATTTTGTGGTTATTCACACCGACACAAGCCCAATGCATGCAGAGGCTTGTGCCCAGAGAGCAAAACCGCTTTTCAGTCGCTGGCCAGCGGTCGATGAAGTAGGTCACACCAATACACTCCCACTTTTTGACCTTTAAGCAGCGATAGTCACCGGTTTCCCACTGGGGGGTGAAGACATTTCGCTATTTACACATATACGAGCCGAATGCATGCCGAAGCGAAGGAGAAGAGAGCAAAAAGCATTTCAGTCGCTGGTTAAAGCTCCATTTACACGATCTGATCACTCAGATGAGTTTTCGTCAGAACTAAACTCATCTGATCATTTCAGTTTCGCTATTACACATGCCTGAGAATCTCAGATGAGCCATTAGAGAAAGAACCATCTGGATCATATGAACATTGTGACGCTTTGTTTATATAAAAGAAGAAGACAAGCAAATCAAGCGATAAAGAAGGTACAAAAAAGCAGAAGAAAGTATATAAAGCGAGCAATGTGGAGCTTTGACTGGCTTCGACGCCGAGTAGACGGCCGAGATGTGTGAGGATCCGGAAACTTTGCAAATTTTAATTTAAAATTCGATAACAAATGTGTAGCGTCAGCCCAAAAGTGGCAACGCCAGCAGCACACTGCAATTAGGTCACACTGTAATTCGATAGATGCCACTCAGATGAGGGCTTAGGCCAAATATAACCGGTTCTATATCTTCTGATCGCTCATTTGAGTAGCTGCAGGTCTACTTAGACGCCTTTTTACACGGTCTGACAGCAAATCAGACGAAAACTCAGCTGAGTGATCAACCTTTGATGCGCTCAAGTCGCAAAGCCAAAACAGTCTCACTTTTTGGCCTCGCTCTTGTTGATCAACGCTGCTTTAAAGCATTAGAAAGACAGTTTTAGTAACAATTTAATGTTACTTGACTTTCTTTATTTTCTAAATATTTTCTAATGATATAGTAGGCCTGCCTTTCCCCATGAAATAGTTAATAACAATAAGTCGTCAGAAATCACCATGACAGTCCAGTGATATCTACATGTAGAGCCTTGTCATGTTATTTTCACCATTCCACTGACCAAAAAACAGCTTCTATAAATTTGACAACTTGCTATTCACCAAATTCTAAATAAAACAGAACAAAAAACAGGACTACTATAATATCATGTCTCATGTGTCGAACAGTGTGAAGGCAGCCTTATAGATTGAATTGGGAGGTTTATGAAACATCTGTACTGTGTTCTTGTTTAAAGCTTACTTTCAGGCCGTTCTCGTTTTCGTTTGATCAAATAAGGAATTCTTAATGTTCTCGTTTTTAAAAACCGACTGTGTTATCGGCTTTAAACTTCAAACTCATTCCTCTTGATGCAAAGATCGTTGAATTCTTCAACGTTCTCGAAACTTTTAATGGTAAGTTATATTATTATAACATGACCTCGATTAATGACCTCAATTTTTGGAAAATATTTCCGGATTTTTTTAAATAATTTCGAAAATATTTCCATATTTTATTTTGTAATATTTTCTAAATTCTTAAAAAAATCTTTAATATTTCTAAATTTGTTTTTAAATATGGGGCATTTCCATTCTGTCGAATGGGACCTTTGTACACATTTAAAGTAAACAAAAGTCTAAACAGTCTTAACTTATAACTATTAATAAGTCCTAATATTGGTGCAAAGGCTGATTTTGGGCCATATTTCAAGATAATTGCATTCAAACGTGAAAAAGCCAACCTTTTTCGGTTTTAAATTTGTTTTAAATAAACCTGCAATATTCTGCCTGCTCGAGGTCTCGTTATGCTTACACATAACTTCAAAAACAGCAACACAACACACCACAAAGAAGGCTAGTTGATCGAACAGCTGTTATATCGGTATCTTTACCAAATCATCAGCGATCTTTGACCATTTGTACCAAAGCCAACAGCCACCTCTTCATGCTAGAGCGCTGGAAATTCCTAAACGACCTGTTATTCAAGTTATATGCGAACACAAAGGGACCTCGATTGGTGAAGACATTGCCCATCTGGGTGTGAACAACTGGTGCCAGCTTGCACGGAGCAGAAGCGAATGGAAGGCATTAATTGCAGAGGCCGGAACAGTCAAACGGTTGTGAGAAAACTGTTTTTAAATATTTATATTATTTTTTTAAATAATCGAAAGGAGTTACTTCTTCTTGATGAGTGCAAAAATCATGTTGGCGTGCCTTTCGTGTTTGTAATAAAGGTAAAGGCATTTCTAATCTGACGTGACGTGAGATTTGTACTAAAAAATGTTAAAAATGTTAAAATATGAAAAACTTGAATTTTTATTGCTTAGCAAAACAAAAATCTAAAAATCAATGACATTAATCTATATACATAAAGTGATAAGACATTGAATGTGATCATCAGCCCACAGGACAACCCGTAAAAGTTGGAAATTTTAAAGTTACACAATAGCTTCCTATAGTGATCGGACATTGTACTTAGAAAGCATTTCCTCAACGCAGCACCCATTGCTCTCCAAAACAAAAAAACGTTTAAATGCTGAAAATATTTATTAGAAGTGTGTTTTCTTGATATCGAAGAATAACAAAAAATTTTATTTGATTAAAAATACAATTTGAAAACTAAAAAAAAAGTAATATTTTTCGCTCGAGTCAGGCCACGATTCGTACCCACGACTGCTGACATGGGCGTCTGACTCGCTCCCCTCGCGCCACGTTGGCCATTTCCAATTCGGTGGCAGACCACCTATAATTATGAAGCGCGCAGACCGGTAGGCATTTGCTTTTGTAATAAGGCTTAATCTGTTATACAGATAAAGATGCTCAAATAAATGCGGAATTGTTTGAATTAGGGATGTCGAATATCGATACGATAGTGAATTTTGTGTATTTTGTTAGTCGGCCAAAAAGGGGGTTTTCTGAAGGCATCTCTTGGATATTACTAGTATTACTGATGCCCTATATCCAAGAGAATGCCCTTAAGAACGTTCCTTGTCCAAAAACCAACAAAAGTATTCATAAAAATATCGTTAAAAGTATTCGATATCGATATTTCGAAACCCTAGTTTGAATGGAATTTTAATATCTCTCTACTAGCGATAGCCCTTGGTTCTCCCAGGGGGGCGAAAACATTTCGCTACTCACACGTACACGACCCGAACGCTCGCCGAAGCTTAGACCAAAAGAGCAGAAAGCGATTAGGTTTTTACACACCAATGCTCTCTCACTTTAGGCCTTTTTGGCCTAAACGGTAAGAGATAGAGGGCTGTAATTTAGACAGGAGTTCGTCAGTGGTGAAGGTGCGTACTTAGACTGAGCCCACGAGGAAAATGGACGGAAAATTCTGCATTCAAAGAATTATTTTTCTTCCCATTGGCTTCAACCTCGGTTTGTAAGGATGGAATACGAAATAGTTTGAAATATGATTTTCTGATGTTGGAAAATTTGACCCAAAGGTCGGAAAATTCAGCATAAAAACTATTTTTCATTCGATTGGCTTGAAACTCGGTTTGTAAGGACAGAATACGAAATAATTTCGGAAAATCCGCCCCCAGGAGTAAAAATGCCCGGAAAATTCTGCTTGAAATGTTTCTATTTTTTCATCCGGTTGGCTAAAAATTCGGTTTGTAAAGATATAATACGAATTAATTTGAAATGCGACTTTCCAATGTCAATGAGAAGAAAAGTATTATTCATCCGATTGGCTTAAAACTCGGTTTGCAACGATAAAATACGAATTAATTTGAAGTGTGATTTTCCAGGCGTGCAAATTCTAGGAAAATTCTACAGAGAAAATAACTATTTTTCATCCGATTGCCTTGAGACTCGGTTTGTAAGGATAAAATGAGAAATAATTTGAAGTGTGATTTTCCAATGATGGAAAATCCGATCCCGGGAGTAAAAATGCCCGGAAAATTCAACATGCAAAATAAACATTTTTTATCTGATGGACTTAAAACTCGGGACAGGAAAGATATTGGGAAGTGGATGGGATGTGAGTGGTAGTTAGGTGGGACGTGGGTGGGATTGCCGTTTTTTGGAAGTGGGTGGTAATAGGAATGGGTGAATGGGAAGTTGGTGGGATGTGGGCGGGAAGTGGGTGGGATGGGGGAAGCATGTGGGCTGATATTGGTTCTGTACTGTTAAAGGTGCAGCAAATCACGACGGGTTATGTGCTAGTCCTTCTCGATTAGCATTAGTATCTGATGTGACGTTATTTTTGTTGTTTTTGTCATAATATAAAGCCGAAACTTACAGTTAATTTCAATCACATAGTTTTTTATGTATTATTTTTTTAATTCTTTGTACCTTTAGAAGGATTTCAGAGTCCCAAAATCAAGGCAATAGGCATTTTTTTTACTTACGTTTTGTCAAATAAGAAAAATGGCGAAAATATTTTTAAAAAATATTAAAGTATTGAAAATATATAATTTTTTTTAAGAATTTATAAATTTTTGTTTGATTTATGAACTGTTGATTACTTATTTCAACTCAAGATCAGCCCGTATTTCTATATTCTTAAAATAAATGTTCTAAAATATATTCATATTTTTGAATATTTCTAAATTTAATGAAATGAAATGAAATTTAATCTTAAAATAATGAATTTTACCATATTCTGTAGACCATTTGTATGGAAATTGAATAAACCAAATAAGGACCAAATTTTAGTCGGTATTCCTTTGCTTTAGCAAACTTAAGAGGCAAATATTTTCAACCATATAAAACTACAAAATTTTAATTTTAAAACAATTAATTTGGTGTCATTTGTATGTGCGTGCGTGCGTGTGTGCGATATGTGACACGCGCTCATCTCTGGCATGTGCCTACTCTCGCCTCTTGGAGCGCCAGTGATTGTTGTTGTTTTGTACATGGTCATTCTTTTTGGCGCGCCAAAAGAAAAATAAGAAAGAATGCCTCAAATTCGAAATAAATTTCATTGATGCCTTGCAGCAGCAGCAGCACAGCAGCAGCCAACAGCAACAGCAGTGGCATGTAAACCGGCTTTAAATTCGTGCCACTATTAGCACGATTTATTAACCTACACAGAGGCAGAGAGAGGGCTAGAGTCACCATCATCTTGCATACTTGCAGATACATAACAACAACCACAACAACAACAACAATGTGAATTTTGCTTGCCGCCTTTCGGTATACGCGTGCTCTCTCGCTCTCTGTATGTGTGTTCGTTATGCCGCCATATTTGCATTTGACTACGTCTTACGTAGGACGTAGAGTTGTCCCTTTCTGACAGCTGCAATGTGTGTGTTGTATTTTATTTATTAAAAATACAAATTTTTTTAAGATCTCGTCTAGTTAAAGTTTGCTGGCGACGACCTCCCTGCTTCCTCTCCCACTACACGGCGGATGCATGCGCTGAGCTAAAACTCTACGTCATCGTGTTTGCCTTGAATTTCACATGCACACGCACACACACACACACACATGCTCGCACCTACGTACGTGTGTACGTTGTTTCGTTCTACGTCAAATTTTTGTTGAAAACTCAAAGTCGTCTACTGTACTACATAATTACAAGAGAGCTAGAAAGAGAGAGAGCGCGAGAGAGAGAGAGAGAGTGGTTTGTCTTTTGCTCTCGCAGTTAATGTTTTGTTTTGTTGGGAGAGCCCTGATGTGTGTGTTGTTGCAGTTTGTGTTGTTCAAATTTTTGTTGTTTTTAAATAATGTTCAGAACTGCGCCTTATAAAACAAAATATTGCCATACGTCATATTATTATTTTCTAGCTGTTTTTTTTCTGCTTCCGTTTAATTTTTGCGTCACCCAAACACACACACACACACATGTGCACAGCAAGACACTTACAGTGGGTCTGACTCAAATTTACACGGCATATAATTAATTTGCGCAAAAGAAAGTTAATACACGGTGATAAAAGTGAAAGCCAAATACATGTATAAAAATTATAATACTAAAAAAAATTTGTTTTGCCGGCCGGCAATTCATACCATTTGATGGTATGTATGTATGCTTGCATATACATAGGTGTATGTGTGTGTGTGTAGACCACAACACATTTAAAATGCAGATTTATTTTGTTAAAATTATTTTAACTAGTGGAACTAGTTGGCGAAACTAATGAGTTATTTATCTTATTTGTTTTGAAAAATGAACTAGTTGCTGGGGGCGCATAGAGGAACTAGTTTGCGGAACAAATGCGTTATTTTTACATATCCGTCAAAATAGAGTTGCACAGTGGATCAGGCGCGTCGTCAACTTGGACAAAACATTAATATCATTAATTTTTGAAAAGCTAAGGTATTTTTTAACTAAATCGACTGTTTAAATAAACCAATTAAAGTGGCCAAAATATTTCGAACATAAATCTCGTAAACTTAGTCAATTTTTGGAAAACCGTAAAATGCAATAATTTTGGATTAATAGTCAAGTTTTACTTTTCATATCTTCGACATTTTGAAGCTGTTTTTTGTTGGATAGGTTTATTATTTCTCTTTTTAGAAATAAACCCAATTTGTGGCTTGTGAACAATTGCTTTTCCCCGCTGGTACTTATTTTAAACCTGTTTTGAAACTTTATCAGGCTGGCAAAAGTTTTAAAAAGTTTAAAATCTCAAATGTCCCCTTTAAAGTATATTAGCCGACATCGATAGACACGGTGTACACTTTGGCCCTTTCGCACACCGCTCATATCGTCGATATAGCGTATGCAATGTGATGTACAAGAGTCAAACGATCTCATATCGCAAGATGGAACGTCTCACTACTCGTTCGCTTTGTATAATCGTTGCTGCATACCGATTATAATATTTTTGATAAAATGTCTGATATTTTTTTCGATTTTAAATGCGAGATTTATTTTAATGATGTCCGATTGGGTTGAAACTTGATAAAAATATGGAAACAACTAAAAACCTAATTTACATACATAAATATACAGATTTACAAAATTATTTTCAATAAATGCGAATTGTACACGTCTGTACCGCCTAACGTGGAGTTCAATACTAAGCTATTGTTTGTTCAGTAGGGCCCCTCGCACACATAACGCGAAGCTTACGAATTTTACATACAAAATGCTCCCTTCAGCTAAGCTGTTGGTGTAGGGGCTCGTTTTAGCGTTTTTCCCCCCAGTTTTGGGGTTTTTTGAATTGCGATTGCGGGAAAAACTGTAAAACAGCGGGAAGAAGCTAATCTAGCTTTATTTTAAATCGAATTAGCGTTTTTTATGTATCAAATTATATTTTCATACATTTGCTTTTTTTTAAGCTTTTACAGCACTAAAGCATTATCGATAATATATCGATATGAATTCTGACAACTCTTGCCTTGTGCTGTGATGTCTAAAACTAAAACGTATAAACAAAAACTACGCGATGCGTGGCTGCAGGACAGCGAGTTTAAGTAGTGGCTGCGTAAGGATCTTACCGATTTGACACGGGCTTACTGCAGCTATTTTTATGAATTGCTATGGCAAATTGATTCATTTGAAGTTGGTAATATTTAAAAAAATAAAAAACCAAGCATCGTTTCTGTTTTGGAACACTTTGGCGTGGATAATATTGACCAAATTGAACTTCAGCACCAAACCGTGAATATTATAAATTGGGAGAACAAGAACGATACGTTGCAGTTTTGGCTGGAAGTGAACGCATACCGCGATTCTGGTGGAAACCCGAGATTAAAAGAGCTGTCCACCATTGCTTTACAAGTATTGTCGTTGCCGTGGTCCAATGCCGAGGTTGAGCGGGTTTTCAGCCAGGTCAATTTGGTTAAATATAAGCAGAGAAATCGAATGAATGTTGACACTTTGAACTCAATTTTAAGCATCAGGTAAAATCACTTACATATCTCTAAATTAAAAATATAAACTACATTTAGTCACCATTCTAGATCCGGTTTGCAGCGCCATGGCAAGTGTTGTCATGACTATAAAATACCACAAAATTTCCTAAAGATGATCGGAACATCAAAAAATATCTACTCCGACGAAAAGGCTGTCGATATAGACGATATTATTAAAAACTTTGATTAAAATGATTAAAAGAAAATCTAGGGTTTTTTTTTAGCTTTTTCAAAAGGATTTTTGGGTTTTTTGCGCAAACAATTATGGCAACACTGCTCGCTATGTGCTCGGTTCGTTTGATTGTCCAAAGCTACTCTCCGCTCCGCTGTCTGTGTGCGGTGGGCCTTAGTGTCTGTATATGTGGGCTCAGTTTTCGGTGTCCGTTTGGTATTCAAGTCTCTTTTCAGTTGTAGTGTTTATTATGTGTAACATTTCGAGAGTGAAGCGTTTACTGTACTTATTCTCTTATTGCTAGATTGTGGTCTCTTCGAAATTCGGCGAGTGTCCACTCTCCGTACAGTGTGTCGCCAGTGCAGTTTTTTGTATGGTCGTTTGGTGTTTTAATTAGATTTATGTTGCGATTTCCTTGTTTTAAGTTTTAACTTTGTTGTTCCTAAGTATAGTTTATTGCACGCGTTTACTGAATCCCCATTACAAGGTTTTTTTTGTAAAAATGTTTAAAAGTTTTTGTTTTAAATGTTTTGTTATAATTGGTGAATTGTTCTTTGCATTCGAATTATATTGGAAACAAACATAAACTGAGTTTTCTTTTTGACCTCGAGCCAGCAAGCATCACATTCTACAATTAGAAAGGTCGCTAACCAACAACTTTTAAAGAAATGTTTCTAAGCCTTGACCGACTAAATTCTAATATTGAAAAACCAGCTAAGCATTATATTATACTAGACCCGAAATTTACTATGCGGTCGTGCGGGAGAGGTATGTTTTTAGCATCCACTTGACTGGCAGGGACATATAATACAGGAATTTTCGAGCGCTTTTATAAACTTTATGAATATGGCTTTCAAGGGCTTGAAAGGGGGTGCCAAAACCCAAAAACCCAATACATTCCAACCGAATGTAAATTCTTAGGTGAAACAGAAATTTCTCAAACCTCTAATGTTTTGTTAGGAGATTTTGCAAAGCTCTTTTCTCACAGCGCCTTTTGTCGAAGTGGCGCCCTCACAGACAGCTAGCAGATTAAGGGATGGAATACTATGTTTGGCGCCAACAAATTTTTAAATTTTGCATTATATTGGTGGAGAATGCGACTTAAAATTGAATTATTATTTAAAAAGCATCAGAAACACAAAAAAATTTCAGTTAATCATTAAACTAACCCACGACTAAACTAAGGGAAATTTTTTGGCGAGAATTCAGCCCTGTTTTTAGTGATGGAACTTCAATTGGATCATCTGGTGTTCCAACTAGATTTTCTAATTAGAAAATGAAATCTCTAGAAGTTCTGTGGCACCAACGAATTTTTCGAGAGATTTACAAACCAACCGTCGGCAAAATCTCTAGAGATTTCTGTGGCACCCCCGATAATACCGGAATTTCCGAGCGCTTATTAAAATTTTGACAGAAAATCAGCCTTTAGCTTTATGAATATGCCTTACAAGGGCTTGATATCAACATTATAGCTCTGGAACCTTTCAAACAATTTCAATAAACTTTTGACTATATGAAACTTTAAATTAAAGAGAATACTTTAAAATTTTGAATTACTTCGTGAGATAGCATCAAATTGGGAACATGGAACAAGCATTTACTGTTGTTTTTTTTTTTATTTATTTCTTATCTATGCCATCTTGTTAAGAAAATGCATAATTTATTGTTTTATTTAAACTGTGGGGGAATTTAGGCATTGCGAGTATTAAATAAATCAAGTTAAAAAGTCGCCTCCACACAATATTCGGTCAAAACAACGCTCATGCACGGTATAACACCTAAAAGCAGCGATTGTCAGCGAGAGCGAAAGCTGTTTGCTCTCTTGGCACAAGTTTCGGCATGCGTTTGGCTTCGACCTGACCGCATTGAAGGGTAGCTGTTTACTCTCTTGGCCTCAGCTTCGGCATGCGAAATGTCTTTGACCTCGGGGGGCAAGGCGTGACCATCGCTGCACTAGATTTATAGGAAAGAAACCACAAGTCAAAGCGAAACGATCGAAAATAAAAGAGAGGCTGCTGGCACTACCAAATTCTCGACTTATATTTCTTTTTAAATCAGCGTTTGAGAGCTCTTACCTACTTCATTGACTGAAAAGCTGTTTACCAACTTTTGAACTTTTTAAAGCCACAAACTTTTTCGTTCTGGGGTTGCGAAAACACGACTCAATTCCACTTTCGAAAATTTGGCGTGAAAGTAATATTGAGAACATGTATGATTGAGAGTAGTAGAGTGTGTTCTTTTTTTGGAAAAATTAGCTTGTTTTTATATAAGTTTTGAATTTGGCTGGCTCAAGGTCAAAGATGAGTTATAATTCAATACAAACAAATCAACAGATATTAATTACAACATTTTGGAATAACAAATTGTAGGTCCGTACAACGATCGCTGTTTCGAAGACTACCATATCTTCTCGTCAGCGGAAACAACCTAACAGTTGCCTATTTGACAATTCGAGTCGGCGAATAACACATTGAGAATTTCTATGTGTCAAATTCGCAGCCTGAAATTCTGCAATGGTTTTTTGACCGTGTTGTTTCTGCTTACCATTTCTTTTTATATATTTATAAAAAGTTTGGTCATCCCTGATTTAAATTATTCTTTGAATTAGCTCTAAACTGGGCCCTTAAAACTTGATCTAGCGAATGTAATAAAAATTTCTCTAAATAGCCATGATTACAGATACGGTACAACTTAAAACTAAAACTATGGTTCCATACGTAAATAGCCGAAAGGTATCCTAAGTTGGCCTATTTAGTTAATTTTCCCTCAAATTTTGGGCAAATTATTTGCCTGTGGGACCTTAGCTTAAGTTAAGTTTGCCCAAATTTTGATGCAAATTTCGCTAAATAGCCCTGATTACAGATTATCCAGGAGTTAAAACTAAAATTATGGTTCTTTTTGGTGGAATTATGGTATTTGATTAAATAAATATGACTGAAAAGTTCCCAAATTTGGCCTATTTAGCTAAATTTTCATCGTAATTTTGGCAAATTATTTGCCTTTACTAAAAATACGAGAATTAACTTTGAGTAGGGCAAAAATCTGGTAAAACACCTAATAAAATGCGAAAATATAATTTAAAAGTCCTCAGCACGGATTTAATTTATGTTTTTCCAAAGTTTTGTACTACTTCCAAGTTTTTGATGTGAAACATCTTTAATTTCGGTACGAAAAATTTTAGTAGGAGTAAAATTTGATTTCCGCGTCACGTGACGCTGGGGAAAGAGGGGTGAAAGAGGACAGAAGAAGGGGTGGAAAAAGCCGATGAAAGAGGTTATGAAAACGGTGATGAAAGAGGTAATAATAATTGAGAAGATGAAATAGTTGGATGCAAGAGGTGAAAAATAGGATCAGTGACTAAAGAGTAACTAAACAGTGATTAAACAACGACTAGCATCAGAAACACACCACTCCACAAAAGAGGCTGGTACACTGCACCGCTGTTTCAGGAACCTTTCGGTCCCATCATCAGCAGTTATTTGCCCGTCTACTGCAAGTCAGCAGCTGCCCTTTCCTTTTTTTTTTAACTTTTTACATTAACTGCGAGAATGAGACAGAAATTAAATCTCTATAATTTAAATTTAGACTTGGAAAGGACTTGAGAGAATTAGTTTACTTTTTGTCTCTGCTATTTGGGAACAACTTTTAAAAAGAAGAATCAAAGTCTCTACCGAATGGCGGTCCCAACAGCTCAAACTTAAGGTACATTAACCCAGTAGGTTTTGAATTGATTCTGTTCCATAGTTTCCCACTTTTTCATTAGATTTTTCTGAAAATTTGATCACAAAGATCGGTAGTATTATCCTGAAGGACTGTACTGCTAAAAATGTACTAAAGGTGAGCGCGTGACGTGAATTTAAATGTGTCACGAGGTGTGACAACGGGATCATAAGAACAATTGGTGCTAGTTTTGATTTCTAAGATTTTGACCTATTTTTCTTTGCCATCAAAACGGTCAATTGAAGATAAATGGGATTTAATAATAAATTCAATATTTATGTGCTTCTATAAAAAATTACTTTGTTTAATTTATACATAACTGCGTTAATTCTTTTTAAATCAGTTTTCAAGGCGATGCATTTTTATCATTCGTGAAGCCTCCTTAAAAGGGGCAAGAGCTCACGCGGAGGAGGAGGAGGTTGCTCGGCAATACACTGCCTCGGAAGGTATTTTCTGTCTGGCATGCAGTGAGAAACGACTTGGGCAAGCATTCGGCTCTTATACGTTTGGCTGGGAAACTCTGTTGAACACCACTAACGGCAGAATTGTGCTTCGCTCTTGCAAAGCCAAGGTCTGGCCAAATGGAGAGGACATAAAAATATACCTGCCTCTCTCTGACACTCCATAATGCATGACTACGGCAAGCATATATTGTGCATAGCCGAGTGACTTCGGCAAAACTACGACAACGAGTGTACATTGGCAGTCAAGAAAATAGGTACTCTCACAGATCTCTGGTATAGGAAAAGGTTAAATCTCTATGACATACAGGCCTGTTTCCGTTTCCGCATTCGATTGATCGGAATTGGTAAGATCTGTGCTTTTTAAAAAACGAATCTTTTTGTCATTAAAAGGGCCGACTGAAGTTTAATGGGATTTTGAAAATAGAAGACGAAGAACATATTCAGTTTTGGGACGCAAGTAAATTTAACAATTCCGATTCCGCATGATTTGAACGATTATGAAAATTTTGCTTTTAATGGATTATGGTTAGTTTCTGAGCCTTAGATGTAACCTAATCGGAGTTCAAACTTTCCATTGAAATCATAATTTGAATACTTAAGGTTGTTTTTGATAAATTGGAAGCGTACGGTTCACAGGTATTCAAAATAAATCTGTAAGTCTCGATTCTATTGCAATTCTTTTTGATTTTGTAACCAAATGCTTAAACGTTCTTGAAAGGATAACAAATGGAATATTTCTATATATACGTACGCATATTTCTGCAAAGCGATTAATCCTTCACCCAACCATAGTTTGGCACATATTGCTTGAAGAGTACTTTCAGAGCATGGAGAAACATTTGGGTTAGCTTGTTTTAGCAAAGAAATAGTGGGTGAATGTGAAGTCGTATTGAAATCAACATACATTTTCTTCTTATTCACCGATTTTTACAGTATAATCAAAAACATAGAAGAAAAAGGAATATTCAAAGATTCTAGAACCGTCTTAATGGGACATATAGAGTGTTTCGTTCGTTTGTAATGCTCAATTACATATACGTTACAGTTTTTTCCCCGCGTTTACATTAATGACTACACCGATAAGCTTAACAGCCCCTCTCCCCCTCGCTGACGACACTTAATCCATTATTTTAACAGTTATGTCTAAAGTTAGGGGCTCATAACTGTAGCTACGATGAATACAGATTCATGAAACGGAGGAACTTATGTTTAGGCAGTACTGTAGTGCCTCGAAAATCTTCTTGCAGAGTCTTCACAATCTATTTGAGCAAAAACAGCCCATATAAATGCGAAATTAATGAATTTTTTTAAATTTTCTTAATTCTATTTCACGATACCCTAAGCTATGGTTTTTTCGCTACTTTTAAAGGCTATCTTATTTCGATAAGGTCAAAATCTATCATTATTAAATCGAGGAGCCATAGTTTTGATTACAGAATTCAAAACGCAATATGTCTTGAACGATGAAGTATTGTCACCCAATTTTTGTCCAGCTTAAAGAACAGAAAAAGTTATGTTTATGTAAAAAGTAAAATGAAAAATTGTTCAAACAATTTACACAATAAAAACATACATTTTTGGAACTCTGAATTGTAACTATGGCGTTACACGATACGTTACGTTAAAACTAAACCGTCAAATCGGTTCATTAAGGATATCTTTTTTTAAAAAAAAAAAAACAAATTTTAATTTCTTCCAAAAAAAATGCAAGTTGAACCACTGTAATGTTTATGGATGAGAGTTGTTTGACGGAGGGAGGGGAGGTTATGGAATGGAAATCGGGTATCGGCAAAAACTGTATGTGAGCATCGACAATTGAGCATGTGTGTGTGTGTGTGTGTGTTTCGTTGTCGTCGGTTGTCAGCAGCAGCAGCAGCTTTTCTTCTCACCACAACGCCAGTTGAGGGTGTTAAAAAACCAAAAGAAATTACAAATTACGTGCATATTGCCCACAGCAACAACAACAACAACAGCAACAACAAACAAAGCGAGTTTATTATGCATGAATCATGAGGCAGCAGCTAAATAAAATGGCAACAAAACCAAATTAAAAAATTTTGAAGGCGGCGTGGTGAAATAAAATTTTGTCCCATAATTTACAACACACTCCTTGCTACAGTTTTGAAAGCGCATACAGAATTAAATTTAACGCCGTAACTTTATTTTCTTGCCGCTTTTCGTTTTATTTAATACTTAAAAAGACTATTTTTTTTTTTTAATAAAATTAACCAAACGCCATGTCGTTTGTTGAAATGTGCATGGCAATAAGTGCAAGCGAGACAGCTCTATGTGCGTGCGTGTGTGAGTGTGTCCACTCTCTCTCTCTCTCATGTTTTTCGAAGTTCGAAACGTGAGAGCATGTTTGCTCTCTTTGCGCTGTTGCTGTGTGAGTGGCAAAACGGCGGCAAAGTAACTACACACAACACGGTGGAAAATAGAAAAATAGAAAGAAGAAAATAAAACAGCAACTAAAACATTATTAAGCATATAAACTGAAATTTAATAAAAATAATGTGATTGTAAACAATTTGATTTAACTGAAAAGTGTGTGAGCATAGGCAATATATGCAGGGGCAGCAAAATTGTTTGGTCTTTTTGCGCTTTGCTTGTGCTGCTGCTGCTGCTGTTGCATTTTCTATGCTTCTAAAATACTTTTTTTTTGTTTTGTTTATGGACTCATGAGGGTTTGAGACAATTTTGTGGTTTATGTAATCATAATTAATTGATTAATTATAGTTAATTGATTTTTAAATGAATTTCATTTGTTTTGTTTTTGTAGATACAGCAACAACAACAACAACTGTATAAAGCTGCAATTGAGAGAAGAGAGCACAGAGAAACTAGATAAAAACCGTTAATTCTACACAACTACTCCCAAAATGTCGTGTCCATGAACTTACAAGAACAACAAAAACCAAAACACAGCCACAGCCAGTGGGTGGTGGTAAGTAGGACCAAATCGAATCCTCTCGCCTCGCCCGCCTCCAATACTAATTCCTGTTCTTCTTCCTCTTGCCCAGTTTCACAACATTGCCGAGCATGAAGCAACGGACACACAAAACTCCAATTACCACAAGAAGAGCAACAGCCACAGCAGCAGCAGCAAGAGGAGCAGCTTGCCTTGATCAGGCTCGGGAGGAGGAGAAGCAGCAGCAGCAGCAGCATTAGTCCAACAGTTTCTAGAGCCGTCGTAGCAGCAGCAGCAGAGAGCGGCGGACGGACGGAGACGGCCCCGGGCGTGTGTGTGTGTGTTGGTGTCCGGCCGTCTCAGTCAGGCACAGTAGAACGTCATAACCATCATCATCACCATTAGGAGAATCACCCAACAACCACAACCACCGCCATGTCGTCCAATGAACCACCGCCACGCTATGAGCCGGCCGTGGAGCCCGTCAATGGCATCGTCCAGCCACCGGTTGTACCGCCAGCGGAGCGTCCAGGCCGCAATACAAATCAATTGCAATATCTGATCAAAACCGTGATGAAAGTCATCTGGAAGCATCACTTCTCCTGGCCCTTCCAACAGCCGGTGGATGCCAAGAAGCTAAACCTGCCCGACTATCATAAGATCATAAAGCAGCCCATGGACATGGGCACCATTAAGAAGCGGCTGGAGAACAACTATTACTGGTCGGCCAAGGAGGCCATTTCGGACTTTAACACCATGTTCAACAATTGCTACGTGTACAACAAGCCCGGCGAGGATGTGGTGGTGATGGCCCAAACCCTAGAGAAGGTATTCCTACAGAAGATTGAATCGATGCCCAAGGATGAGCTCGAGCTGGAGCCGGTGACGGCCAAGGGTGGCAAGAAGAAGCAACGAACACCAAGCACACCCAAGGCAGCGGGAGCAGGAGCCGGAGCTGTGCCCAGCAGTAGCAGCAGTGGCGGCGGCGGCGGCGCCAACAAAGTGAGTGCCGCCGCCTCCCAGCTGACGCCCGCCGCGGCAGGAACTCCCGCCGCACGTCCTGTCTCTGCCATGGGCGGCACGGTTTCATCAACGGCCGGGGGAGGAGGTGCACCGTCCATACCACCGATTAGCACAATGCCACCGCACTCTGTTCCCGGCAGCACCAATACCACCACCACAGCCATGGCCGGAGCCGGCGGCGGTGCTGCGGCAGGCGCAGCAGGAGCTGCGGGCGGTGCGAATGCTGTTGCCCTCATGGCCAGTCTCCTGCAGCAACCCAATCAGCAACAGCAGTCGGCGTATCCAAATGCTAACCAAACCACTCTACTAGACGGAAGCAGTGCCTCCTCGGCGGTAGCAGCGGGCGCTGGCAGCGGTGTCGGCGCACCCACACCTGGTGTCGGTGCGGCGGCAGCGGGAGCAGGCGGTGCAGCGGCCATATCAGCGGCAACAGCGGCTGCCGTGGCCACCGCCAATGCTGTCCAAGCCTATGTGAATAGTACGGCGGGAGTAGGTGTGGACGCAGTGATTCCACCTCAGCAACCAGCCAAAATGAAGAAGGGTGTCAAAAGGAAGGCGGATACGACAACGCCCACAGCGAATGCCTTTGAGTCGCCCTACGCCCAAATGGACTCCAAATCGGCCAAGATAGCGACGCGAAGGGAATCGAATCGTCAGGTAATTGGCAAGAAGGTAAGGGTAAAAGGGCATTGCCAGCGAAGGATGTGGTGCCTAGACCCCCCTACCCCCCCAAAACCCCCCTTAAAATACACATCAATCAAAGATTAGGAAAGAGGATGAAGGGCAGAAGGCAAGTGGAATCAGAGAGTAGGAGAAAAGGCTAGAACTGGAGCACTAGGGGAATACAACTAGATAAGAGGGACCCCTAAAAGATGCTGAAAAAAAAACCATTTTTCTTAGCACATAAATCCAAGGGCAGGGGGCAGCAGGGATATTTAGACCCCGTGTAGATCCAAGGATTGGTCTAAAAAAGAAGTTCGTTTCATTTGGTTGTCTACGTGGTAACATAACTTACTTTCCTTTCATTTCTCCCTGCAATTGCTTCAGGAATAAGAAATGTGATAGATTAAATACGTGAGCTCCTCCTCTCCATTTAGTTTAGTGGAATTGAAGTTTAATCAAGATGTAACACAACTCTTTCACATACTCTACCTACCGTAATGTAGTTTACCCTTGGAGCCGGTTTCTTAGTTCCTTACATGCGCCTGTAGCAGGAGAATGCACCTTATATCAAGGGAAGGATTGTTCCAAAGTTTTCCAGTCAGCACTTTTCTCAGCTCTTGCGCGAATTTGCTATAACGGGTGCGCGCACACATGCAGCTGATAGATGAACTGAACGCAGAACTTGAGGCTGATTTGAACAATTAACCACGCTCTGCGCATGCTAGTGAGCAGAACAAACACTAGATTGATCTTTACACTCAGTTGTAAGCTCAGCTTTGTAGAATCAATTAAGCATGATTGTTTATTTCGTTTTGCTGACGTCCTAAAATATCATTGTCAGCGGTCAGTTCATCTTTCCGTCGCATGTGTGCGTGCGCCCTAAGGGACCACTGTTTTCTTTTCTAAAACCCTGTACTATGCTGCGCTTTAGGAGAGTTCACAGGTATAACTAATTACCAGCTCAAGAAACTACTTGACTTTTCGAGAAGGAACAGGAGCCGTAGGAAGGAACGTAGGTTCTTACGTAAAGATCCTCGAGAATGGAGCAGAATACGCGATTAGTCTTACTTACCCGCTAAAGTCTCTCAAGAATGTGGCAGAGCATGCGGTTAATACCCAACGTGTATTACTAATGACTCTAAAGATTCTCAAGGATGAGACAGAACTCGTGGTTCATAGCTAACGTTTCTAATAAACGGTCTAAGATTCTCAGGGATGAGGTCAAGTGTCTTACTAACACTTTTAGGGTAGGATGAATCACCTTCGCCTTCTGTAGGGATATTTTTTTTAAACTGTTCATAAAATTTTCTTTCAAATTTTCATTTTATTCACAAGTTTGTTGTCTTCCCCCAAACAAAGGTTTTCAAAGCGTTTGTTTTACAATATTTACCCACATGGGCGCTTGTCGTCTGTCTTTCCTGAAGGACTTTAACCCGTGATCTTCTGGGGCATGAAGGGGACCTTAGAGAACCTTAAACGAGGAATGATTAGCTTGCAGTGGGACTTAACTCCCATGCTTTGGACTTTCAGGGAGTTCATGGAATGACATCCTGTGACTGTCCTAAGAGTAGCGTTTTGGTATCGTTGCATTTCGCTGAGTGCTGCATACTCAACAAGGTTTCATCCTTCATCATCAACAGTTATGGGGTCCTCTTGTGTGCTTGTAAATATTTAAATAGTATACCAATACCAATAAACCAAATTCTTCTTTGATGGGCTAGAAATCGTAAATAAATTTAAAAGAAAAAATTTATATCTATACTTATAAATCTGTAGGCCCGACTGACTGACTGCTTATCCTAGAGATCTAAGATTTTGTTTAGTTAACCAGTTAGTGCGCACTAAGAAAGAAAATTTGGAAACTTTGTCCGCGAAGTAGTGGGTGAAAACGCCAAAGAAGAGTTTATATGGGCCACATCAAATGAATTGAGGCGCTCAGGCAATATCATGGAAAAGGATTATTAGGGAGAAAATTTTGCTCAGTCGACAACGCTTCTGTTAGAAATAAGGGGGGACAGGAAAGAGTGGAGAGCGCAGGAAGGTTGACGAGGGGAAAGAGTCAAGTGCTGCGAAGGAAAAAGGGGAAAATATAATTTGAATTGAATTATAATTGAAGAGTGGCTGCCACAAGGTCAATTTGTTTTTATATTTAGTTCGTAATTAATGGTTCAACGAAAGGGGACTTATTCTCTCTTTAGTTTTTTGGAAAAGTCTGGGGAATCTATACCTTCCCAATTATGGGCAAGCTGTCAACTCGAAACTGTCTACAAGATAAAACAACACAATTGCTACAATATCTTAGAATCTTGGATGCGGACAAAGTTGCGTTGAAAATCAGTTTTTAATTGTGTATACTCATCTGACTCCTTCTGCTACGTTTGCGCAAGGTACACACCAAAGTGTCAGAGAGAGACCCTTAAGCAACCTGAGCTCATGTCCAAGCTCTTTAACTTTCCATCCATCAATCGATGAAGATATTCTCGGCTAAGGAAACATTGATTATGTTGATGTGAAACCAATATCAAAAATAGAGGAAAGCTAACTTCGGGTCGACCGAAGTTTATATACCCTTGGAGCATGATATATTCCTGCCAGTTTTTTATATGGCAGCTATACGATATATTCATCCGATTTTGATCAAACTCTCCAAAACTGTGTTGAGACAGATAATACTCATAACTGGAACGTAAAAAGACGCTACCATTAAAAACAAAAAAGTTTTTCTCAGCAGAACTATTTTTTCGACCGATCATTCCAATGGCAGCTATATGCTATAGTCATCCGATTTGGATCAGACTTGACATAATTGTGTGTTAGCATATCATATTGATCAGTATCGAGTTTGGGAACGATAGCATTAAAAACAAAAAAGTTTTTCATACTAAAACTTTTTTTATAGTTGTCCGATTTTCATAAAACTTACTGAAATTATGTGAAAGCATAAAGAACTTATAATTACGAGCTTCGGACACGTTTGCATGGAAAACAAACAAGTTTTTTTCACTAAAACTACTTTTTCAACCGATCGCTTCTATGGCAGCTATATGCTATAGTCATCCGATCCGGCCGGTTCCGACAAATGTGCAGCGTATTTGTACCAAAAGACTTCGTGCAAAGTTTGGTTACGGTTACGGTTAAAGCCTTTTTTTGCCATACTCAGCGATGTGAGAATCAAAGGGATATTCGTAGGGCCGCAAATATGAAAATTGATGAATCAAGATTGGCAATTCCAAAAAGTGGAATTGAAAAGAAGAGGATTTCATGATTTTTTTTTTAGCATTTAAATAGAGAATAATAGGCTTTTTACACTGAGCACATCCAACATCCTGAGTCATAAATTTTTACCATGGCGGAATTTGCTATCTTTGTAGCATTTACCTATTAGACATCGACCCACTTAACATTTTGTACAAAACAAAAGCTTAAAAATGTTGGCATAGCAAATGGTTATTAAGCATTTCAAGTCAGGATATTGAACGTTAGATGTGCTCAGTGTAGAAAGCCTATAAAATGCAGAAGAATGAACTCACTTTAGGAAAGACATTTCTATACGGCGGAAAATTTGAAGTGATCTTTAATTCTTGTCGAATAGCCTAGGATACTTTGGATAGGCTCTGCTCTTCAATGTGCTGGGACAATGAATGGCATCATTATCTCTTTTTCTTTGATGGAGAGCTGAAATTTGCAGTTGAAAACTGACTGATATTCATCTTGAAAGCCTCATTCTGACCGACGAGGACCCAATATTTATTGAACTGTGTTATTAGGGTCTTATTTTTCCCCCCACGAGCCTTTAGTGCCCGAATTTCAGAGTATTTGCTTGAGGGTATCTTTTTTCATCCACAATGATGTCTAGTTAGATATTTATTATGTTAGCCCAGGTGGTAAAGTTAATGGAACAAAGTGAGGTTTCGATTTGCAAAAAATGAGGTGACTGTCGGAAAGTAGGAGTTTAGACTCGCAAATACTCTAGGAGGAGGTGAGGTGCGATCGTAGAGATGTATAAATTGAATAGGGATGAATGGTGAGACACGAATGAATGCCGGTCGTGTTTCAATAGCGCAGTTTTTTCTAGGTCCTAAAGTAGCTTTGCATGGCTCACCGTAAAGAAGGTCTTCGATTAGTCAAGGGTAACTGCTAGCAATGTGCACTTAAGTGGACTTAAGGGTCTTTCTTTGCCATCTCATCTGCTTCTACGATGTTGTCGTTTAGTGTCAGACATTTTTATGGCGAATGTAAGCATTCTTGTTCTTGGAATGGCGATTCTACATGCTACAGCAAATACTTGTCCTTCTTATTAATCCGAACGATTGCATGTTGCTTTAAATCAGTGGTGTCCAAAATGCCAAGAGGCTATCCCATGGGATAGGAACTTATAATTCTGCCGGCGTCGCAGCCGACACACGCATGAAGGAAGAGAATACGTGTGTTCTATAGTTAGCACGCTCGGCGGCTTCGGCTATTTCTTTTCTCACGAGGCATTTGTTTGTTTGCTTGTTGCTCATGTTTGAAGTGTACTTCCTGTTTCGCTGCTACGCACACAAGCGCAAAGCTTGATAGTGTGAATTTGGGCACCACTGCTTTAAATGCAAAACCTTTCAGTCCGCTTTAAGCACTTTACTCGGGCTTTGTCGGTGTAACAGCGCCTCCTCTCCCTTTGCCTTTGGGACGGATTACCGTCTTGTCCCATGGGTCTTGAGCTACATAGTTGATCTTTTGGTCTTCACCCATTACCATCAGAACTGAAACGTTAATAGTTTTCTCCATATTTTCATTCCGGATAAGTGTGTAGTTTAGGGGATTTAACCAGGATGACAAACATATTGCTGAAATTCCTCAAAATTGTAGTTAGAAATGGTTGCAATTCAAACCAAAGCCTTAGGATCGATTAGCTTTTAGAATCCCCCTTGTACCTTTGAATCGCATCTTTTGCTGAATTTTTAAGGACTTTCCATCTCCAGTGCTCCAGTTCATAGGATTTCTTCTCTTTCCAACCTTTCAGAGAATAGAAACAGCGCTGGGCAGCAAAAATGTATACAAACGGGCTTTACGTCGTGGTGGCAACTGGCCATTGGGTGCCCATCTCGCCATTCCATACATGTATAAGATTAGTTCATACACAAAAAACGCTGCCTTGCCTTTTACTCTAATTTTCAGTTGACCTTCATGCGAATCTCATTTCAAAATTGTACAAAAATCACAAATGTTTTTCCATTTAATGTTCAAATCCAGGGGTCGGCAATGTCAGCAGAGAAGTAAGAAAATATTCGCAATGCCGACCCCTGCTCTAATCCCATGCTCTCTCTAATCCTTGTTTATGTTTCATTTGTTTTTGCATTTTTTTATTTAAACATTTTTCTTTTCCTTTTTTTTCCATTGCACCACACACCAAATACGCTTCCACATCACTCTGCGCATCATCCAACCAAACAACCAAACAACCAACCAACCAACCAATCAATCAATAAATCCACCAACCCCCCAAATCGAAACTCAACACAGGATCTTACATTCCAGGGCTCCGGTTATCCCATGTCTCCATTGGGCGTTGATGGTGTGCCCGGTATGGTGGCCGGTGGCACTGTCGGCGTTGCCGGTGCCAAGTCCAAGGAGAAGCTATCGGATGCTTTAAAGTCTTGCAACGGAATCCTCAAGCAATTGTTCTCCAAAAAGCATTCGGGCTATGCCTGGCCCTTCTACAAACCGGTGGACGCGAAATTGCTGCGCCTGCACGATTACCACGACATCATCAAGAAGCCCATGGACTTGGGCACGGTAAAGCGAAAAATGGACAATCGGGAGTACAAGAGTGCGCCGGAGTTTGCGGCCGATGTGCGATTGATATTCACCAATTGCTACAAATACAACCCGCCGGAGCACGATGTGGTGGCCATGGGTCGCAAGCTGCAGGACGTTTTCGAGATGCGCTATGCCAACATACCCGACGAGCCAGCGGCCAATGCTGCAATCCACCTTGGCCACGGGCACGATGCCAGCGATTCGTCCAGCGACGAGTCCAGCGACACGGAAAACGAATCCAACTCGGATGAGGAGCGCAGTGCCAAGCTGAAGATGCTCGAATCCAAGCTGCTCGGTCTGCAGGAGGAGATCCGCAAGCTGGTGGAGGAGGCCTCCGCGAAAAAGAAGGCCAAAAAGAAACTCAAGGAGAGCAAGAAACGAAGCCTGGGACCGGGCAGTGGCCATGCGACGACCGGAGCCGGCGGTGGCGCCTTTAATGCCTCATTGCCGGTCTCCGTGCCGGCCAGTGTGGGCGCTCACTCGTCAGCGGGCGGGGCAGCGGGAGCCAATCTCTCGGCCCTGCTTAGTGGCTCACTTGTGGTGGGCGCCGGCGGTGCAGGTGGCGTGGGAGCAGGCGGAGTGCCCGGAGGAGCGGCTGCCCTGCATCATGGCCATGCGCACGATGTGGCCATGAGCCAACTAACTGGCGGCGGACCTGCAGCCGGTGCTGGCTTTGGTGCCGGCGTGGCCACTGGAGGCGGCACGGCAGGCGGCAAGGCCGGTGCTTTGGCTGGCACACTGGCAGCTGGAGCAGCTGCGGGTGCCGGTGGTGCGGCAACGGGTGGCGGCGGCGGCAGTAGTAAAGGTGCTAAGAACAAGGGCCAGCGCGGCAGTAAAGGCGGTGGCGGCGGTGGTGTAGGAGCCAATGCAGCAGCGGCTGTAGCCGGCGGTGCTGCCGGTGTGGGTGGAGGTGCCGGTGGTGCCAACTCAGGGGCTGGTAATCAAACGAGCAATGCCTCCAAACGCGCCAAGGGCGGCAGCGGAGCAGGCGGCGGTGGCGGCGGCGGCAGCAATGCTGGTAACGCTGGTGGAGCCGGCGGTGCTGGAGCACGCGGCAGTAGCAAAAAGAAACCCAGCCAGGTGATGAACTTCGATTCAGAGGAGGAGGACACGGCCAAGCCCATGTCGTATGATGAGAAGAGACAGCTGTCGCTGGACATTAATAAGTTGCCAGGTGAGTGTGAGTAGATAGTACACTGAGTGTGTGTCTGAGAGAAAAGGGAATCATGGTGATGTAAACAATGGGGACTAAATTCTCACCCATAATTTGGACAATAAAATTGTAATGCAATCAGCTCCAGAGTTTCTCGCATATTTCATAATCAAACCAGCTCCATTAAATTCAGAACCGAAACCGATTGGTTTTTCAAATATCTCGACAGGAAGCTCCTTCATAACTAAATGCGGGTACAGAATCTATAGAACTCAAATGTGCTATGACCCTCTACATCCCTACTGTAGATTCAACTATATCCAAAGTCCATCGCATTACTGAAATTTGTGACATTAGTGCACTGAGAGCGGCTCCAGGCTAACAGTTGAGGACGTTGCCGAGCTTAAAGAGCCGAAGTCGGTCTAAAATCGTGTGTTGAAATTGAAAGTCCACAAACTTGTGTGTTCTATAGACTGCGCTCCATTCCATCGAGAAGAGAGGCGTCCTTCAGTATAGAAAAACTACTGTATTCTTAGCGAGTGAAAGGAGGAGATGTTTACTTTTAGGACTCTCTTAAAGACTCCCTGATCATTGTAGCACTTTTATATGCAATATGCATACCTTAATGCGACTCCTTTTGGACTAAATCCTAGGAAGCATGCGCAGGAAGAGACATCAATCACAAAGGGACATCTTTGATCTTGATTAGACTATCGGGGTGCCACAGAAATCTCTCGACATTTTGCCGACGGTTTGTTTGCAAATCTCTCGAAAAAATCGTCGGTGCCACAGCACTTCGAGAGATTTCATTTTCTTATTAGAAAATCTAGTTAGAGCACCAGAAGCTCCAATTGAAGTTTCATCTCTAAAAACAGGGCTGAATCTCTCGCCAAAAAATTTCCCCTTTTTTAGTTATGGGTTAATTCGATGTTTAACTGAAATGTTTTGATAGTGTTATATGTTTTATGATGCATTTTTAAATCATAATTCAAATTTTAGTCATATTCTCCATAAATATAATGCAAAATTAAAAAATTTATTGGCGCCATACATGAGGTATAACTTGCAGCCGCTCAATAGATGAGAACATCTCTATACTCAAAATTACAAAAGTTGCCCAAATAAACAAGTTTTGACCACTTTTTTACAGTTTTTCAACTTTAGCTTGAAACCCGCTAGTTATATATTTGGACAAGTAATACAGTACCAAGTTGTAGCTTAGAATTTAATTATTTAATTACTCTTTCATTTAGCTAAAACCATAAAAACTCTCTTTAAAAAAAGGAATACTTTTGGTAAAAAGTAAAAAACTTAAAAATCTTTAGTTACAATTTTAAAGTTATATTTTTTAACTATTTTATTGATTTAATAAAAAACAATCAAAATTTTTGACTGTGTCTGCAAATTGCTGCCAAAAATTTCCATTTTTCCAGTTTTGGTTGAAGTTATACATGCTTAAGGGCCCGTAACTATATTAAGGTCCAATCGAATGAAGTTGGTATGTTTCAACCGTTTGGTTATTTAAGTCTAAGCTACGGTTTTGTCCGTCATTGTTTAGTCAAATTCGTTACAGTTTTCAAGACAAAGTTGAAAAAGATTACAAAATGAAAGGAAAAAAAGATGAGTTTATGATATTTTTGTAATTTTGAGTTAAAAGATGTAACTATTTTGTCTTACTACTTAGAATAATAAGTAAGCCAAGCTTCCTTTAAAACTTCAAAGTGAAATTCCAAAAAGTTTAATAAAGAAAATAAAAAGAAAGCGGCAGCTAACCAGACCAAACCCAGCGAAGGTTTTTGTACTACCATCATACCCTTTCAGAATTTTTTGGTCTCGACTCTATCAACTTTTAAGTGTTGCACAGTGTAATTAGTCATCATTATTAGTCATTAATCACATTGACTAAAATCAAAACATAAATATATAAATTTTGTAAAATCTACCCGCAAAGCCAGAAAATAGTCGGAAAATTTGTGAATGTACACTTTTAAGTATTTTATCCGACTAGCTGCATAACAAAATATTTACGCAATTTTGAAAAAAGCCCAAAAAATGGGGGAAAATGTTTTGAACTTAAAAGTAAATGTATGTAGCAGCCAGAAGGAAGCACCTCCGACCCCATAAAGTATATATATTTTCGATCAGCATCAACAGCCGAGTCGATTTAGCCATGTCCGTCTGTCTGTCTGTATGAACGCTTCGATCTCAGAGACTGTAAAAGATAGAGCCACAATTATTGCATGTATGTAGGTGTATATCGTACCCAGATCAAGTTTGCATCAGATTTGGCAAATTTCTCCTTCTTCTACTTCTAACACCGAAAAACTGTCAGAGCTTTATTTTTCCAGTTTAAACTAAGTGACTTAATATATATTAAGTTAGGCCCAATATTTATCATCATAAGATCCGAGCAAAAACACCGAAGATATGCAAATGCGCCTCCACATTTATTTAAAAAAATTTAAAAACAAATAAAAGGAATTCAAAGCCTTAGGAACCACATTACTTGGTACACCAAGGTATTGTGCTGTCGGGGCACTCGACCGCAACACTCTTACTTGTTTTACGTACCATTTCAGTTAGAAATTTTGGAGGATCTTGGACTTTTTGGCAAATGCCAATAGTTGTTTAAGGGAACTCTTGCCCAGAGATTAAAACCGAAACCGAAACCGTAACCCTTAACCGCATAAAACACTTTAACATTTGTAACCGAAACCGTAACCGTAACCAAAAAAAAATGGTTTCTTATAACCGTAACCCTATAACATTTATTACCATAACCGGTTATCAAAACCGAAACAGAAACAAATATACGGGTTAATTTCGGTTTTCCGGGATAATGTAGAGGACAGAAAAGTGTGGTTGTATAAGTGAGCAAGCTAGCTCTCTCCAAACTTCAGACTAAAACTTTCAGTGCAATTCAGTGTTCAGCGATTCACACAACCATAAGTTCGCGCTTGCATAAAAACATGAGTGACGAGGAAGAATGAGTGCAGCTAACCAAAATCTTTACCCTCCTCGTCTTTCCATATACATATGTATGAGATATTAAACTGGTCGCGGGCTAGTTTTGTCGATTCAAAAATGTACGACTTCGGCTCAAATTTGGCATCAGCTAATTCTGATTTTTTCTGTAACCTTAGGTTCTATCTGGATTCAATGTTAATTTGAAATAAAGAACAACTCAGCATTGACCAATCTATAGTTTCACGAATTAGAGTTTAGAGAACCAAGTCTGTTCGAGAATGATGCTTACCTATGAGCAATATTTCTTGATCCGAGACATAATGTGTCTTTATCTGTCGAGCAGAAAGTTAGCTGTATTAAATTGTTGGATAACCATAATTTGATTGAATTATCAGGGGAAAACAGTGCAAGTCCAAGTTGGTCGGAGATTTTCAAAAGTTCTAATTAAAAATAATCGGAAATTAAACAATATTTCCAGATTTTTTGAATAATCAAAAGTTTTGCTAGCAGTACCACCCACACAAATAAGCGTGGAGCGTTCGTATTCAGGAGTAGAATTTATAATGAGTCCCCAATTTAGTCTGCATGAATTGTCAAATTGATATTTTATACTTATAACCGTAACCGTAACCTAAACCCGAAACAGGTTAATAACCGTAACCAGTACCGTAACCGATATTCCACAACCGTAATATAACCGTAACCGGAAAAAAACGATCGGCCAAAACAGTAACCGTAACCCAAACCCGTATTCGTTTCGGTTTTAATCTCTGCTCTTGCCTCTTCCAGAGAGTTGAATCTTGGGGAGTGCAGATGTTTTAATCTTGACGTGGTGATTTCTGGGCAGCTGCAGATGTGGTGTTCTAGAGTTTCTACCACTTCAGCTTCCTTAAATTTGCTTCAGGTGTGTTGCTGTGAGGAGTTCGTGATTATGTGGGAATTCTTAAGGAGGGTTCTTCTCTAATTCGGGATGCACTGGTTTGCGGGTCTCATATAAAAAGGGTTGGGTGACGAATACAGGGTGAGTGATAAGTTGAATGGAAAGTGAGGAAAGGATGATGTCAACGTAAAAGAGTGTCATCCAGCAATTCCCGTCTCTTATTCCTGTATTCAAACTTAATATTTTTCCTTAGAGATTTGCTCTCATTTGTGCTTTATTCCATTTTTTCTCGGGTTGTATTCTCATTTCGTACTTTATGTTTGTGGAGCATATAAAAGGATTTAAAGCTTTTAAATGATTTTAAAAACAATCGAAAGTAATATGTTTGAAAGGGCCAAATTAAAAAAAGAGTGAAAGGAGGTTGGCGGTTTGCTACTGTTAGTTAGTGTGCGTTTTTAACGACGAAGAATATTTTGCTACAAGGCAACGATTTTTGTTAAGAAAGAAAAGTGTCAGTGTCCCATTCAACGAAACGAGTAAAAGGAGAAAAAACAGATTTAAATAGAAGAAGTGAAAACGGAGTTCGACAGGTTGTTTCCGCATCCTGGCTGTATCGCGTTTCGTCTCTGAACTTGACGTTGTTGGGTTGGTGGTTGCTCGTATTATCGCTCGCTTCTCGCGCACTCTGACCTTAGCCTTTTTGCAAGACTCTCCGACATTTCCTTTTCATTAAGGCACTGATGTCTGGAAAGCCAGTAGATTTGCACCTTACTGGAGGTGCTGATGCAGTCTATTGCTTCTCTGCTTGCCAGAACATTTTTGGGGTTAATGGCGTGTCTCTGCATTGCTTTGACTGCCGCTTGGCTGCCAACGTAAATGTTCCGCCTAGAATATGGTACAGTGGTTTGACAGTTTGTAGGAAAGCCCCAATTCCGGCTCCTTGCAGAGTTATACGGCGTCTCCGACTTCTGAGGTCAACTTTGAGCAGTCCGGGAAAAGGTTCGTTACTTTCTGGGCCAGTCCTGTACACCAGTCTTCTGGTCCCAGTAATGCTGATGCAGGACTTAGACAGCACGTCAAACGCCTGGGATAACAATATAACACACAGCACAGGCTATGGGGGAGAGTTGTCAACCAGCAGCGTGCAATATTGGTAGGCGATAGTCCCAAAGGGGCACTTATAACAATTTGATGAGACGCGTCATGGACCCAGAGGTTAGAGGGATATCGTCGACTAAGGCGTCTTCTCAGCCTGTTTGTAGCCAATTCAGGGGCTAGGCTATTAGAGTGGGCCACCAGTCGTTTATGATACCTAATGGAATGCATATAGATTTAGGCGCATAATGGCAACAGACAGATAGTAAATGTTTATGCCTCTGAGCATTGCGTGCTGAAGTACCCGGCTATAAAAATCGTTTCTTGAGTGTATGCTCCAAAATTCCTTATCCCATAGCGGGATCCCCCAGATCCAGAAAGGAAATAATGGTCTTGTAATCAAGGATTTTAGATCGCAACGAAAGTCCCCTAAGAGGCTTGAGAAGCCAGTTCCCAAGGTATACTAAACAAGGTAGTCGCACTCGCTCTCTCACAACTCCTTATATTTGTATCAAAGAGAGCGAGACGAGAGAGTAATATATTTCAATACAAAGCCTACTAAGCTTCTAAGTAAAACCCAAAAAATTTCTCCGCGGAGATTTTTCGCTTACAACAGTTGCTTACTGACTGAAATTCAACAAGTTGTCAAGAGAGCGAGGGAGCGAGGGCGCCTACCTTGCTTAGTATACCTTGCGCCAGTCGAGCTATGGTTGGCCTTAGTTGCAACTGTAGCTGCTGTTCGTTTCACATGAGCTTCTTCCCCATGAGCAACTACCCCGCCTCTCATAGCAAAAGTTTGCCCAACAACCAAAGCCATCCAGGAACTGCTGGACCTTAGCAGATGATCTTCTGCGGCTATTGCTTTTCTAGTACTTCAATGCGAAACAAATGCTTTGTTTCCAAACTTAGGAGCGCATTTTCCAAAAAATCTCATGTCTTAACTGCGTTAAACAAATGATTCCCTTTGGGTTCAAATGATATTATATCTCTCTATTATTTAATTTCTCTTCCTTTTCTCTCTCTTTCATTATTTCCACAGGTGACAAACTGGGCCGTGTTGTGCACATCATCCAGAATCGCGAGCCCTCGCTCCGCGACTCAAATCCCGATGAGATTGAGATCGATTTCGAGACACTGAAGCCGTCGACGCTGCGCGAGCTTGAAAGCTATGTGGCGTCGTGTTTGCGCAAAAAAACACGTAAGCCATATTGTAAGTTTGTAACTAAACCGAGACCACCGAAAGACCAACCCGAAACGAAAACAACAACAAGAACAATCTCCAAATTATATTACAAAAATGCTGTTGCTTTTTGCTGTTTGGCCGAATGAGATTGAGATTTTCGATCGATGATACCGCAAAACGAAAAACGAAACCAAATCTAAAGAATTTTCCAAATTTCATTTTCATATATAAAATTGCCAATATTAAAACACAAAGTGGTCATGTTTAGTTAGAAAAACAAAGAAACAACAAACCAAAAAAAAAAAAAAAAAAAAATTGTCTGTAGTTTATAGTAATTACTTACACTTAACATGTGCATGCTCCCTCTCTTTCTATATATTCCCATAATCCTAGGACTCCGCAAAAATAGGGGGAAGGGACTGGGTCTTCTTCTGGTGACTAACTGTACTCGAGTTTGACATTTATATTAAGACAAAAACAAAACAGAAACCACATTTCTGGTTGGATATTCCACACAATTCGCCTCAAGTAGTTAACTCTTCAAGTGCATACTGATTCTTGTCCCTGAAGATTTGTATATTCTTTCGCAAAGGAAATTTAAAGCAAAGGAAATACAAAGCTCTATGTTTTAGGCTTTTGAACAGCTCCTTGTCTGCTTAAATCTGCCCCAAATGTTGTTCCCTAAACACCGCTATCCTCAACCACCTAGACCTATGAATCCATCCGGTCAAGACAGCTTCCTTTTTCTTAACCTAATACCAGATTAGTTTTCTTGAAATTTAATTTATTACGCTTCTTAATTTTATTTTTACAAGTGCAAAACATCCCAGTAGTTTGAACAGAAAACACAAGCCGTATCTGCAATTGTTGGCGTCGATAAGTAGTGATTTTGTTGTTGTAACACACTTGTTGCGCCGTCCGCTTATGCGATATGCTTGAATTTTGTTGTTACAACACAATTCGAAGCGTTCGAGTTTTCTTCCTTTTCCTGATTTAGGATTTATTATTGAATCCTTTTTTTTTCTTAACAGTCTCAGAGCTTTAAGTCGTTTAAAATTCTTTGGTAATGTGACTCAGACCCAAAATAAACTTATGTTTCAGTAATAGCCTCATCGTTTAAGCTTAATTAGATTCTGTAAGCCAAGTAGCATGGCGAATATCGTGGGCTTTGGTGCAATTCAGGATTTAGAGTTTGGGGTTGGATTATGACAATGATGAATGAATGTGATGGTGCGATTTTGTGGTCGAATTTTTCTCTTTAAAAGTCCATTAAAAACAAAATCAGCTTCATTGCAACAAATTCTACTATTGTTCCTCTGTCTCTGGCGTGTAAAAAAGCTGTCATGTCTATTCAATTCATTGGAAATTTGCCTAAACAGCACCAAAAATTTAACTTGAGCTTATAAAACCCATCACTTAGTATTCAGTTCAATTTGTAGCTGATCAGATTATTATTATGTTATGAAAGAAGGTTAGGTTCGGCAACAGTTCCCCCATACCAGGCAGAGAAAGAGAAAAATTAATTCAAATTATATAAAACCTTAAAGTCCGCCCGGTAATCGTTTATCCAACGAGGTTCAGCTTCTTAACCATAAATATTACCGAAAACTGCTTTAGTATACTTGCAAATGTACGGAATAAATGTCGAAACCTAATTTCTGTTCTTGGATTACTCTTAATTTTGTCAAAAATCATCATAGAAAAATCTTTCTTTACGAACTTTCAAAGGTAAACAACTAAAACACCCATTTCTGTACTTGGAACGCCTTCATATTCTAAATTCCAAACCTTTAAAGCTCATTAAGAAGAATAGCTCTCCGGTATTTTCTTTAACCTAACTGAAAATGCCTTTTTTCGAACATTTATAGGCCAAGAGCATAGTTATCGCAGATTCTAAAACACAAAGAATTTTCTGCTTCATTATTTTTCGGCATTCAAATCATTTCTGCCCTTAAATTTGCCGAATCTCAACTTTTGACTGTCCATCCTTACTAAACTTTATTTCTCTCTCGCGCTACACCACAAAAATAAGCAAAAACCACTTACAGCTTCCATTTGATGACAAAAATCAAAAGTTTTTGGCTCATTTTTATACCCTTGCAAAGGGTATTATAATTTTGCCCAGAAGTTTGCAACGCATAGAAATATTCATTTCCGACCCTATAAACTATATATATTCTTGATCAGGGTGACGAGCTGAGTCGATTGAGCTTTGTCCGTCCGTCTGTCTGTCCGTCTGTCCGTCTGTCTGTCTGTCTGTTTCTACGCGAACTAGTCTCTCAGTTTTAAAGCTATCGAGCTGAAACTTTGCACAGAGTCTTCTTTTTACTGCACACTGCTAATATGTCGGAACCGACCGGATCGGATGACTATATCTTATAGCTGCCATAGGAACTATCGGTCGAAAAGTGGGTCTTTGTGAGAAAAACTTTTTTGTTTTTAATGTTACCGTCTTCCAATACAGCCAGTATTAATTTTATATGCTTTCACATAGATTTGGAAGTTTTTGTCAAAATCGGATGACTATATCTTATAGCTTTCATAGGAACTATCGGTCGAAAAGAGGGTTTTAATGAGAAAAACTTTTTTGTTTTTAATGTTAACGTGTCTCACGTCAGCAATTATTAATATTATGCGCTTTTACAAAGATATGGAAGTTTTGGTCAAAATCGGATGACTATATTCTATAGCTATTATAGGAACTACCGGTCGAAAAGTGCGTTTTATTTAGAAAAATAGTTTGTTTTAATGCTGGCGTTCTTAAACTCTAATGTATTAAAACATTTGCAAGGGTATAAAAACTTCGGCAAAGACGAAGTTAGCTTGGCCTTCTCGTTTTTTTCTGTCTTTGACACATTGAACAAGCTTAGATTTGGTACATTTAAGTCACCTGAGAAATCCATTGACCCTTCATCCTTCCCAAGGTGTTTCACCCCAAATTCCATTCCTCCAGCATGATCCTTTAACCATTTAATATTAAATTTTCTAATTGTAGTAGCGAAACTTCATAAATTCTTTTGGGGTATTATTATTGTCAACTCTCATGCTCTCTCTCTCTTTCTCTTTCTCTCTCGTGCTATATATCTTTCTTTCGCTTTCACTCTTTATGAGTTTTTTCCCTCTCTGTTGGCTGTATTAACTGAAATTTCTCCTTCTCCTCCCACTTCACTTGCACAGATAAAAAGCCTTCGGGTAAATCGAAGGATGAACAGATGGCCGAAAAGAAACAAGAGCTAGAGAGACGTTTACAAGACGTCACCGGCCAGCTCGGAGCAAGCAAGAAAACCGCCAAGAAAGGTATGTATAATTTTTCCCCTGCTCCAAAGAAACTTGTAATTTACGTTTCGGTATTTTGTTTCTTGCAGATGAATCCACTTCCAATAAACAGGAAGCTGTTCAGCCCACGAATCCCGTGTCGTCGAGTTCAAGTTCCAGCGATTCATCGTCCTCGAGTTCGAGTGATAGCAGTTCAAGTGACTCGAGTGACAGTGAAGCAGGTTAGGACGCCGTTTTGTTTGTTTGTTTTTTTTTTCTATAAAATTATATATATATATATATATAGGCATATATATAAATATGTTTGTTTTTAAGCTACAGACACACAGACAGACACACACACAAACAAACACATACCCACACACACACAGAACAAGAGTCGATTTTTTTTCTATTATTATTTAATTTACAAGTTAAGATTTGGAGTAAGCCAAGCTCGCTGAATGATGAAACACAGAACAGAAATCGAACCGAAACAGAACAGAACAGAGAGAGAGAAATCAATGAACAGAGTTTTAAGTAAAAAGTAGAAAGTGGTCAGTGTTGGAAAAGTAACAAAAAATTAAACATAAAATATAAAATTGAAGAAAACTGCACAGAAAAAAAGCTTAGTAACTTTTGGCTTAATTAATTCAAATTGGATATAGATATAGGAGTTGTACACACACACACACACACACAATCTATATAAATATTAATTAACATTGTGTTTATTTTAGTTTATAATTTTAACTGAGTCTTAGGTCAAGTCAAATAGTGAGAGCGAAAGCGAGCGAGCGAGAATAGTGCAGTGTTGTTTCGTTTTTATTAGCTGCTTAGTTTTTAAATCAGTTTTTAGATGCATAAAAACCCACAAACATTAACAAAACTCTTCATACAATTATAAATAATAATGCTAATTTATTTATTTAGCGCATTTTGTTTATGTTTTTGTGTGCTAAAATCAATTTAATTTGCAGTTTTTCCTAATCCCCCAACCAACCACGAAACCAATCCCGAAACAAAACTCTTTGACAGAAACACTAAATGCACAAAATCGACTAATTTTTTTCAACTTTTTTTTTTTTTTTTTTTTGGAAATGCCCCAGAACTAAGTTCAAGTCCAAGTGCAATATGCATTTATACTCTTTTAAAATTAAAAAAAAATATATTTATTTATGAGAATTGAGTAAAATGCCTGTATTTTTTTTCTTCTGTTTTAAATAAAACTTGAAAACAATATTAAAAAGATGTGTGGTGTGTGGCTATGTTCACACAGGCAAAATAGTGCAGATTTTGCAGGACAATAACTTTGTCAAATGATTCGATTAAGCCCGAAAAGTTTACTAATTTGTGCAACAATTTCATTAATAAAATTTTGTGCAAATTATTTTTCGGTGTGAACATACTTAGCCTAAGTTTGAGCAAACTAGTTCTGAATTTACGGTCACACAGAAAACAGAACTAGTTCACTTGCCTTACTTGGTTGGATCAATAAGGGCTGTAAATCAAAATTAACTTGGGTAATTAAAAATTTAATTACCATTACAACTATATCAATAATTGTACCTTCAAATTGAATTATTAGTAATTAAAAATAATTAAAATAATTTCCGATTTAATGTCATTGCATGAAAGTAATTGTAATGGTAAATAAATTTTCAATTACCCAGAAATGGTAATTGCAATGCTAATTTAGATTTACAGCCCTGATATTAGAGACAGTTTCAGTTCAAAAAAGACAAGAGCAAAAAGTGTACTGAAACAATTTCGCATGTAAAAAAAGAAAAGAGTGTAGAGAAAACTTGCTCCATATCAATATAAATTGCAACCATCTTCCCACTAAACTTGAGTAAGGCATCATAAAGCCAAGACAATGAACTGCATCAGCTTACATTGAATAGAGTGAGACAAAAAGGCTTCCGATTCTCATAGGTTATGAAAGAAGAAAAACAGTTATTTTGGTGAGACGCATAACAATTCGCTGGTGTTAGCGTCTCATTCTACCGCACTTACTCTCTCCGCTCAGGCTAAACTTTAGCAAAAACAATACACCTATCTCTCTCTCTCTGACATTTAATGATGCATGGCTACCGGCAAGCATTCGGTGTGAATTGCCGACTGACCTGGACTCCTCTGAAGTCAAACGCAGGGCCGGTCAAATAGAGAGTACAGAAAATTGTGCTTGTGTTGGTGAGAATTTAAATTCAATAGACTTTGCTCACAGTTTTAGGCCAGGGACCGGCAAAACACACAGGCTCATTTTGGCAATTCCTTATATAAGCTCGTATAGTGCTCGTATAGTAGTATAGCAGTGTTGTATACACAGAAGATAGGGACGCGCAGGACACTGTTTTAGACCTAACGCACACACAGACAGCAAAGCAGAGTGTAGCTTATCAGTCTCGGGAATTCAATCGCAAACCAACAGTTTAGCAAAACAGAACTTTTTGTTTGTAAAATACATAAGCTTCGCTTCAAATATTTGGCAGGCGACCCTGTGCCGAATTTTGTGTCGTTTTCATGTAAAAACGGGTCTGTCTCTTGAAGCATTGGGCAAAATAAAATGAGTAACCTTAGATTTGCTTGTTAGCTTCCAAATAACTTTGATAAATTTGAGACAACAGGGCGATAAAACTTTTCAAACGACTTTATCAATGTAGATCCCGACATAGCATGATTGTTGTGCCCTGGTGGATTACGTTCAGACCGGTTGATTGTGGAATAGTAATCTGAGTAAGGTTTAAGTCGCTGGAACCATAAAAAATATTTTTCCCATAGTACAAAGTACCTTTAAATACGCATGGAAAGTTTTTTAGCTTTGGCCATGCAAAAATGTGAACTAAATCGCATTTTTAAACTCAAGCCAACCTTAGATAGGTCAACTTTCATCATTGATTAATAAAATTTGGGGTTTTCCGGGTTTCTGGCCCCAAAACCCTATTTCTGTACTGAAATCAACCGTAAATCCGCCAAATTTAATCAATAATTCATAAAAAGTTAGCTTTAAAGTGTCCAAAACTCATTTGTGAACCTAAATCCCCAGTAAATTTGCCACATCTCAACATAGATTAATCAGCCTTGTTCTTAATTCCACTTCAACACACATTTTGTGATTTTAAACCGTTTTAGAACTAGATTTGGTCTCTAAATCACTAAACTTTTGCGGAATTGGCATTGAGAACAAGGCTGATTAAAAGTTGGAACTTTAAAGCCTGCAAAAATTAAGATATTAAGATACAGCCGGCTTTAGGTTTTGGTCGCAAAACTCATTTCTAAAAAATGTTTTAAAAATCAGAAGCTTAAAACTTTGAATAGAGCTTGAACCTAAAACCGCCTAAATTTAACTTTTGTGCTTGTTTTTGTGAGCAGTAAGAAATATAACTTGGTAGCAGAGCGTGTAAATCATCTTTACATACATATTTTAACTCAGCTCTGCACAGATCAAAGACAGAAAGAAAAAAAGTTAAAAAATTTAGTTAAAGAACCATTTTTTAGGAGATGGATGCTCATAAAATCGATTATTGTTGAATAAATTGTGTGCAAGTCATACAAAATGTGTGCTTTTTGAATTAGTTGTTTTTTATGCGTTTAGAAACTCCCTCAATTTAAAAAAAAAAAAAAAAATATAAAAATGAATGTATCAATAGATATTCAACAACCCAACATTACGTAGCCATATCTTTTGTGTATTCAATAAAGCTCAGCGGCAGCGACGTTGAGACACAGACAGTGTTTAAGCTTATTCTGCTTTCTTTGCAACAACAAAATAGTGCTATATGAGCGTGGCTACACACACACGCAAGGTCAAAATGAGCATGTGTGTTATGCCGGCCACTGATTTAAATCTATGCTGCGGCGCATGCAAATTACTACTATAAAGCTGCGATGGTCACGCGTAGCCAGCCCTCTGGGGCCGAACACATTGACACAAGCCGAGCGCATGCCGAGGCTTAGGCCAAGAGAGTAAACTCTTCTCACTTTTCTTGACCAACGCTGCTATAAAGTAGAGTTCTCCAACTATAGCCACTGGAGGCCGAACACTCTAGTCAATTCACAACGAATGCTTGCCTAAGTCATGCATCACTGAGTGTCAGAGAGGGAGAGAGAGAGACAGTCACACTTTCCGTCCTTTCTTCTTGGGGGGAACCCTATTATAAAGGTATGGTCATCAGCCTAGCACTGATAACTGAAAACTTTTACTGGCAGCTCACGCATCAAGTGTAGGGGGCTAGTCAGTCCATAGTCTTTCGTCGGTGGTCAAAGTCACAAGTGTTTTTCACACAGACGCGAGACGTGAGCACAGCAAAAGCAAGCATAGGTGATAACTGTACACTCAAAATAGTGAGCAATCGGCAACGAGAGAGTAAGAGCAAGAACAGGTTTACAAAAGTAACTGTAATGGACCGTATTATTGATCCACCCACCCACCCACAATGATAGTTGTTTCAATGATTATTTCAAAAACAAGACATAATAAAAATTCAACAACAAATCTTAATTTGTTAAATATTTAACAAATTGCTGTAAAACAGCAAAAACAACAACAACAACAACAACTTCAGCAGCAGCTGCCGCATTTCTGTTCTGTCAAATTTGTGTTTTTGTATTTAAATTATCAAAATTAATTCTCGGTTTTGTTTTTTTTTTTTATTATTTACCAACCAAAACGACTAGCAAAACTTTACACACATACAGACACTCATACACACACTCACACGTACACAACTGCAACAAAACTATATATAATCAATACTAATTAGGTCTAGTTATACGTATATATATATATATACTTCATTACCATATATATATATGATATATATATATATATATGTATGTATGCATCATAGATATTGTATTTAAGCATTTTTTAGGTATTAACGAATTGTATTTTTAAATGAAAAAAACAAAATATTAAATGTGTGTGTATGCAAACACACAACTCACACACACACACACACACAGACATACATACATACAAACATACATACATACAAACAAACAAGAACTATCTAAAAAACGAAAAAAAAAAGAAAATAGCTTAAGTCTTTTTGAAACAAACAACAACAACAACAAAAACATTATTATTAACAATATTATTATTATTATTATGAGATAATGCTGAAAAAAATCGTGAAGCAATTGTGTATTGGGGGCAGCCAATCTGAAAAAGAAAGTAATGAGAACTCTCCACTCAACCAACCAAGCAACCCAAACCAACCCAAAACCAAACCAATCAAATGAAAACCATTTTCCAAGTTAAAAGTAAAAAGAGAATCAGTTTCTTTTTATCAATAATTATGATAGTACTTATACATACACACACACACATGCACACACACACACAAAAACACCAACACACACACACACTTTACACCACATTTTTTTGTTTCTTGTTTTTGTTGTTTTACATTCATCAAATCATACCAAAAACAAATCCTTTTATCTTCTTTTAATAATACGAAGACACAGAAGAAGATTCTCAAGATACAGACTCAGAGGATGATGATGATGATAAAAAGAAGAAGATGTGGCGGTGGCGGCCAGCAGCAATCAAGTCTATTACTATATGATCAATAAGATGATATACAGCAGCAAGACACCCTTAATATATAACCCCTAGTCCGAATGAAGTACAAAGAGCAAGCGCGCGCGGAGCCATCAATTGAAATACACTTTGTTTCTTTTTTTATTTTTTATTATTATTTTATATTTTCAAAATTTTATTTTTGCACATTTTTGAAATTGAAGAAAAAAAAAGATATTAAAAAAAAAAAAAAAAAAACATTTGTGCCAATTTTTCAACTTTTTGGTTTCATTTATACCTCACTGCATACTTTTTGGGGCTCTCACAATCGCACACACAAACGCACACAAACACACACACACACACACACCCACCCACCCTCTGACAGTCGAAATTTATATGTGTGTGTATGCTTAATTAATTAAAATAAACCAAATAAAATAATAAAACAAAAAATCACTAACTAAAAATGCAAAATGAAAATAGAAAATAAATATGCAAAAAGAAAAAAGAGAACAATTAATACACTTGCAGACAATGTGTAAAATTAAGAGAGCAAGTAGGTCAAGACAGCAACAGCGGGCAGGAGAGAGAGAGAGAGAGAGGGTGAGAGAGGGATTGAGAGATAGCTTAGCATACACAGACACACCCACCAAACTGGCATACCTAGAATCGACATCTCATACAAACAATTTTGTTTGTCAAGTCCTGCTGGTTTCTTTGCCTCATGAAATTCAACATTTTTGGTATGAGATGTGGCATCTAAGTACTTTATGCTCTTTGATACAACTTTTATTTATAGTTTAACAAGAATGGAAATATTAAGCTGCTGTGATTGTGACTTTTGTCTCCCCCCAACCCTTTTTTAATTTTTTTGACCAGTGTAAATATTTCTTCAAATTAAGCTCTCAGATATGTCATACAAATTTCGGAATTGTCTAAATACTACTCTTCGTTTCTGTTTCGTGCGAGCTGGCAACAGTTGTTCACACCAAACTTGGTCGGTCGTCCCTTTCTGACATTTTTCCCCAAAGTATTTCGCCATCCGATCGTACACCTGATTTACTGGAGCTTGTAATGCCTAAACAAAAGTACAAAACATAAAGCAAAGCTCAACAAACTCTTTAAAGTAGGGTTGTCGAAATATCGATATCGAATAACTTTTGACGATATTTTTATGAATACTTTTTTTTTGGTTTTTGGACAAAAATGAAGGTTTCCTAAGGGCATTCTCTTGGATATTATTAATGTCAGTAATACTAGTAATATCCAAGAGAATGCCTTCATAAAACCTCCCTTTTTGTGGCCGAATCTTATAAAAAACACACCAAAAATATATTCAACAAGTATTCGATATCGATATTTCGACATCCCTACTTTAAAGTACATATTTGCAGGTCTGCAAACAGGTTTGAACCTCAAAAATCCGACATTTTGACGAAACCAAACTGAAGTTGAGAAAATTGCTGAACCTGAAACTGTTTGAAACCACCTAAACTTTTGGTTCGTTTCAATAAACTCAAATCTTGAACTAAACAATTGAACGGAGTTGGTAAAAGCTACGCAAATGTCTTCTCATTTCGATACGTCATACTTTTTTCAAGTTTCCTTTCGCACAAATTTTGCGATTTACAGCCATGCCGGTTTGAAATCACAAAATTTTTGCGAAAGTGAAAATGGGAGCCTGATGAACATTAAAATCGCTGGATCACAAAATCGTAGATTTTTTGCACAAGTCAAAATCGGAGAAACGATTAATGAATTCTGCCGAGAATGAAGATATAAATGGAGTTTTAAATTTTGCTTTTGAAAGCGGTAACATTTAAAAATTCCGATTATCCATGATTTGATAAGAAAACGAATTCGGAATCAGGCCTGAAAGACTCAAAATCATTACGAAAGTATAAAGGTCAGCTTAAAGCTTAAATGTATTGTATGAAGTCTCAGTTGATAAGGCTTTAAAACTTGTTTTTGAGTATAATTTACATACAACCATGCTCCCATTTTCACTTTTACAAATATTTGCCAATTTGGAGACCAAAAATGTTCCAAAACCGGTTTCGTAAGTGGGAAAATTTGAGTTAAACTTGGACTGAACCCTAATTTCCAAACATTAAGCATTAGCAAATTATGGTTTAAGCCTGGGATTTTGGTTTAAAAACTCACGAAAACAAGTCTGAAATGAACACAGTTTCCCATCCTGAGCAGCTCGTTTTTTGTTCGTAAAAGCTCCGTTTTCAATACATTTGCAAACATTTCTTAAATATTTGGAATGACACGCTCAATTTTAGTCACAATTTTGACGTCTTATGGGGAAAAGAAAAAAACCGTGTAAGCGAGTCTCAGATGTCTCACAATGTTTTTGAAGAGGCTTAGATAATGCACAACAACAATAAATGTTCCTTAAAATTTGAAAATGTCATTCAAACCTTAGGGCGCACGCACACATGCGACAGAAAGATGAACTGACGGCTGACAATGATATTTTAGGACGTCAGCAAGCCGAAATAAACAAACATGATTGATTGATTCTGCAAAGCTGAGCTTACAACTGAGTTTAAAGATCAATCTAGTGTTTGTTCTGCTCACTAGCATGCACAGAGCGTGGTTAATTGTTTAAATCAGCCTTAAGTTCTGCCCTCAGTTCATCTATCAGCTGCATGTGTGCGCGCACCCTTAGGGTAGTTTTTGAGCTCATTTCTGAATATTTAGGGAAAGGTACATGTGGGCATTAAAGCAAATTCTCAAACTTTGCCGTTCGGATTCGGCGTTAAACTGTAGGTCCCTTTCTCTTGTGCGAAAAATTTAAAGCATACACGCCAAAAGATTGAGAGAAGCTTGGCTTGGCCCCGTTGGAGGAGCTGGCATTTGGGCATTTCAACAGCTATGAACGTGACATTCGTACGAATTTTTTAGCCTTTATTATAAAGAAAAAACAAAGAAAAATATTATAATAAATGTGGAGTGCTGTAATGTAATGAAAAGCTGGCGGTTTGTAGACAGTAAGGTCCAGACAAAAAGACAAACGCAACGTGACAGAATACGGAAGTGAGTTTTGTCTACTATCACAAAAGGGCAAATGTCTACGGAATGCATTCGAGTTTTTTTGATGCGACTAATATTTACATGTTTTGCAATGATGTAACTATATATTTATATCTGATTCGCTGAAATATAAATGTAAAATACTCTATGATACGCAACGTGACATACGTTACATGACAAGCCATTCCCTAACGCCGTACTTCTGATGCTTTTCATCAATTTTTATATGTATCCTTTTGATTCAGGAACTTATAAGATAAGTTTAGTTGATCTTTCTGTGGAAATGTCCATATGTTGTTTGACAAAATACAATTAAACATAAAAAACTATAATCAGGCCTTTTTCTGTTTTCCATTTGAGGAATTGGAATTGTCATTTTCAAAAACCTATTAAACTATACGGCTTTTAATTGTATATTTTCATTCAACCGTCCTAAAGGAATAACATTTCCAAAGAATTTTCTTATCGTTCCTTGAAAATTAGAACTTTTACCATTTCCGAACTAACAAGTTCCATGGGGGAAACAATTGTCAGCCACAAATCAGTTTCTTATTGTGATAAAGCACACATTTAGTTAAGATATACAGGCCTGTTACTTTAACAAAATTTGTCGATTTAGTAAATCTGTATAAAACGTTTGATGTTAAAATCTGTCGCATTAAAAGTAAGTAAAAATTTAAGATTGTTCATTATGTTTTACATACGATTTCACTTCAGTGAAAACCGGAATATGTCAGTTTACATATTTGGCTAATTGTGCTATGTTAAGTGAGATTACATCAGGGTGTTAGCCATTGAAAGCAGAGAAGTTGTCACAGAAACTAACAAATTTTTGCAACTTCGCAATTTTTTCTCCGACTTAAATTTCGGCCAATGTCTCCGACCACTCTTAACTCCGTATCGATTTCCGTATAAACGTTCAATTTTTTGACATGTTCTAATTCAAATTCATAAAATCACATAACACCATCAAAAAAAGACAATACAAATGGCAGCACTTGTTGTTCATAAACTAGCTCCTACTTCAATTACATAGAACTAGCTGTCTCGGCTCGCATTGCTGCGCCCCCGTTAGTATTTTAAACACAAAATGAAGAGGTGTAGCTAGCTTACCTTACAATTGTCATCTTTAAAATCTTCATAATCAATTTAAACTGAATTTCAAATTTTGCAAATTTCGCAATTTTGTGGACGTTTCGATCTTCACCATTTATATATTCACCCGTGAGTAAATAATCTAAGCTTGAGTAATTTCCGACATTATTTAGAACTTTCTATTGTTACCATTCGTATATTTACCCGTATTCATAATAATCAAAACTCATAAAATTCGTAAATCTGCGTAAAGACGGTTAACTTAACGACAATCTAAGCCAGAGGTGTCCAAAATGCCAAAAGCCTATCCCATGGGATAGAAACTCATAATTTTGCCGGCGTCGCAGAGAGAATACATCCCAGCGGCATCAGTGTGAAGGAAATACTCCCATACAATCTGCATTACTTTGCCATATACATGACCGCTTTGTAAACGGGGTGCGCACAGCCTGCATTACTAGTAGTAAAGGATGTATGCAAGAGCCGAACTGTCATTAGATTCCCATTACGAATGCGAAGATTATTTTTAAAATTGTAATGCAGGATGTTCGCAGTCTGTTTGTTTTCGATTACTATCTCTCTAGCGAAAAGCAGCGATTGTAGTGCATTACTTTCTCGACAGGCGTAATGCATATTTTCGACAGAACACGTTGAGCTTTGCGCCGCTGGGATGTGTTCTATAAATAGCGCGCTCGGCGACTGACTCTCTCACGATGCGTGCTTTCGGCTTTTTCTTCTCTCACGAGGCATTTGTTCGTTTGCTTGTTGCTCATGTTTGACGTCATGACGTTTACTTCGTTTTTCGCTGCTACGCACACAAGCGCAAAGCTTGATTATGTGAGTTTGGGCACCACTCATATAAACTCATATATGAATTTTTCACATTTTAAGATATTTTTGGGACCGTTCAATGTACAACTTCTAGTAACTCGTCTTCGTGACATTCTAAACTCATTATATATTTTAAAAATTTCGCGATTCTTTGGACCGATTGACCTACACTTCCTGTTTACCCGTCGACAATTGTCAACTAAAACATCTTTACGATTATTTAAGTTCATAATAAAATTGTGAAAATTTAGCTTTTGATTTACAATCTCCTATTTACCCGTCTTTATGACAATCTAAACTCCTAAATGAACTTTGCAAATTTTGAGATGTGTTGGATCGTTCACCTTCTATTTACCCATCTTCATGACAATTTCAACATATAAAATTTTGAAAAATTTCACGTTTATTTTGATCGATTGACCTACAACACCTCCCATTTTCGCATCGACAATTGCCAACTATTAATGCTTTATGATTATCTAAAAACTCATAATCAAATTTTGCAAATTCCGCGAATTTTTCCTTTTTGAAAATTTCTTCGTATTTTTTTTAATTAAATTAAATTGCTCTTTGGTTTTGTCCAATCATATGAAAATTTAAGCCAAAACTTTCCCCTTTTTTATTAAAATTAATTTTTGAAAGTACATAATTAGTTTTTCAATATCGATTACCGATTAAAAGTGTCTGCTGAATGTACCCATTTTTTTTTTGCTTTCACATGACAGAAATAAGCAGCTGATTCGGCCAACAACTTATGTTGTGTTAGTAAAACTAGTTAAGTTTTTAGTTAATGATGTATTTTGTAGCCTACCCGGCAATGCTTAAAAGTCTTTGATAATTGGCAAATTTTGGCTGTAAACAAAAGACGTAAAAGGGAATATCAGGTAACAGAAGTAATCAAGTCATCAAAACAAACGTACGCTAGCTTTTTCAGTGGCTTCAATCAGCAGAATAGTTTGATTTCTGATCCCTGATTTATATTAGAACTGCAATTTGTTCCTGCACAAAGGTGGGCTGACTTTGCAATCGATAACCAATCAAATTTTTTGTTCCATTTCATCATGATTGTCAAATTTGTCAATCGCCAGCAGCTAAAATCGTCAATCATAAATTGCAAATGAAAATTATCTGCTTTCTTAATCACTGTGTGGCACATACTGCTAGTTTGTCTGAATCTTTTGCCCTATATATTAGAATTCGTTTCAAGAACTTCGATTTTTGTATGGTTTCGTGTTTAGTCTTCGTTTTATTTTAAAATAATTTTGTTTGTTCTTCAATCCAAGAAGAAACGTTTCCACAAAAAATATGCCAAGCAATTGGAAAATGATTGTAAAAGTCAGCAGCAAAAACATTTTGGGAGAGAGAGAGAAATTCACGATTTCAACAAAAGCTAAAAAGCTTTTAAAAACGCTTTCACTTCGCACTCTTACGTATTTGCCAGCATACCATAAAAATAGCTTTTACCAAAGTATACTAAACAAGGTAGGCTCACTCGCTCTCTTACAACTCCTTATATTTGTGTCAAAGAGAGCGAGAGCAAGAGAGTAATATATTTCAATACAAAGCCTACTAAGCTACTAAGTAAAACACAAAAAATTCGTCCGCGAAGATGCTTCGCTTACAACAGTTGCTTACTCAATTATAGAATTAGAGAGAACGTTTGCGCTGTCTCTCAATTTTGCTGGTGCTAAACGATAGTGCCCAAAAAGATGCTTCAAAGTGCCAGTAGGAAATTACTGTGGTTAAAGGGAGACAACCATAACCTAAATACATCCAGAGAGAGCGAACAGCTGACCAAAAAGTATCTAGAGAACGTAAATGAGAGCGAACAGCTGACAATTTTCTGACAGAAGCAGTGTCGACTGAGCAACGTTCCTCTCTAATACTCTTTGCTTTATGGCTTACTGAATGAAATTTAATAAGTTGTCAAGAGAGCGAGAATGAGTAGGCCTACCTTGTTTAGTATACCTTGGACGGGACCACCTCACTGTCCATCGACCATTAAAATAAACAGCGTGGCCCGGGCTCCGGGCCGAAAACTTCGCTATTCACGTACACGACGACGCTTCGCTGGACCAAAAGAGCAGAAAGGCGTCATTCGCTCGACAGAGTTCGAGCGATTAGGTCGAAGCAGATTCGCGGAGCTTATTTTTGCCCACTAAACTCTACTTTTTGGCCTCGCTCTCGCTGGTCATAGCTGATTTAAACTGCACGATGCTCAGTCAAGCCAAGTTTAGTTTCAGACTGCAACCGTTTTCGTCACGAACTTGAACCGTCTGAACCCTATCTCACTCCAACCCATGAGCCATGCTTTGACGCAAACAAAATACAACCACGACAGAGCAAAACAGGACAAGGATCGAACCTGAGCGCCATAGCAGCGCAGCTGACAGCAAAAAGGGACTGAGCAAATGTGCTATCTATACTTTTCTCATCTGTGTTGACTCTTGAACCGACAGGTTGTTTGAGTGCACGCGTTTTTTTTTTGTTGTTTTGCGGGCGTGAATTTGAATTGTGGGTTTTTTTTGCACTGATCGCTATAAAGTTTTGCTTTTTTGTTCAACACACATACTAAATTTGTGTGTATGTGAGTCCTTCGCTCTCGCGCTCACTCTGCCGCCCTCTCTAAGCAAAAGCACTTAGTTGTAACAGCTTCGCTGAGCGCCTCACCTTCTTTGTTGCATCATGGACCACCTCATTTATATTACATCATGGTCGGGATTTACACGCTGAAGCAAACTTCGTGAAAGGGAAAGTAGTGTAGAGGCAGTCTCTCTTGCTTACCTGCGCAAGCACATATTTCTGTACTTTCCATTTGGCAGGCTCTGCCTTAAAGCAGGGTTACACCAGAAGAGAGCTCCGGAAAATGTGACTGTGTCTCTCTCTCTTTGACACTTGGTGCTGACCAAAGACCAATATAATCTCTAATCTAAGATGCCGAACTGCCATATATTGGTTTTGCACTATGCAGCTATTTTTTTGGTGGCGAGGAAAATCGCGCTCTCTCCGCTCACACAAAGTTGAGAGCGTAAAAATCTAAAAATAGAATGCACTTGCTTGTGTGAGTAATGCTTGGGAATACGTGAGCACACTTACAGTCGTCGGCTGTCGCTGTATGCGTACATAAAAAGCGGCTGGCTCTAGAGCGCCTCTCTCTCTCTCTCTCTGACTTTTGAAACAATTTCAAGAGAGCGAAAAGCCAGTTGAAAAGCCAGCACCGAAAAATCGTGTGCAAAAAAATCGTATGGCGTTACTCATCTTCATATTCTAATGGCGTGTGAACACGGTCCTAAAGCAGCGATGGTTACATGATCCGCCAGGGGGGCGAAGACACTTCGCTATTTACACGTACACGATCCAAAAGCATTCCAAAGCTGAGGAAAAGAGAGCAAAAAGGCTTTTAGTCGTTGGCTAGCCTTCGATGCTGTCAGGTTGAAGCAAATTCACGGCGCTTTATTTTCGCACACCAATACACTTTCACTTTTTGGCCTCGCTCTCGTTGGACAAGGCTGCCCTAAAGGCAAGGAGAGAGATTTTTAATGAAGCGCCTAGTCTAGAAACGCCATTGGGGTGTGTTATTTCAGTCTCTTAACTCGCTAGCCCCTACAACCTTAACTTTGACAACAAAAATTGTGACATACAGCCATGTTCCCCTTTTTAAGAAAAATTGTGACATACAGCCATGTTTCCCTTTTGAAAATGTTTGCGATTTGGAGCCCAAGTTTGGTCTAAAATAAGCGACAGTAAAAATGGGAGAAATATTTAAGATAGCACTCAAAACTAGCTGTGAAAAATCAAACCAGCACATGCGGCTAAACTAAAGGTTGATCTTGATTTATAACTACACTCAAGCATTGGTTAGTAAGCTTAATATAAAGCAAGTTTTTTTATTCCGGCAAAATTCTCATGCTTAGCCGTTGGTTCATCTATCAGCCGAATGTGTGCGCGCGACCTAAGTGTGTTAAGTTCATAAGCTCTGCTAGACCTGCTCCGCTGTTGCTTTGCTTCTCTCAACATGATACATACAACTAAGTCGGGATTAACACGGTGAAGCAAACTTCAGTAAGTTTTTCAAAAAGCTTGCCTCTCTACACCTCTTCTTTCAAAATACTTTATGAAGTTTGCTTCACCATGTAAATCCCGACTAATAAGGTATGGCTCTTAGCCTAAAATGAAAATTAAGAGCAGAGAGCACACTGAGCGACCGTCATACCTGTTATAGTTGTATCATGCTTGCAGGAATCTTACTGTTAAACTTTCTCTCTTACACATACACACACACTCTCTCGCCCCTCTCTCTCTCTCTCTCTTTCTGTGTTTTATCTCTCTATCTCACTTGAATATGAAAATGAATACTGCTGAGCTGCTGCTGCCTTGTTTTTAGATAGTGCATAAAAAAACCATAAATGTATAAAGATAAACAGAAAAAAAAGAAAACACCACACACTAACAACATCAACCACAACAAAAACAAACACAAAAACAAAACTTTCTCTCCGCGGTTAGGGGTGGCAAAACTGAAACGGAAACTTGAACACAGGACTACGTACCGAGAGAAAATAACTCTGAAAAATCAGAGTTACAAAAAGAAAAGGGAAAAACAAAACAAATAAGAAACACCAACTAGATTTCTCATATTTAGCTATAACCAGAGGTTTTTTTGGATAAACAACAAAAATAATAATTAAATGTATTCTGAAAGCATTTTATTATTTATTTTTCGGCTGTCGGCTTTCCCCTTTACACATTGTTTGCACGTTTTTTTCAAAAGAGAATGGAAAATGTTGAAGACGAAGAAGAAGAAGATGATGATGATGATGAACAACAAATAATTGCATATAAAATAAATTTAAATAAAAATTCTTAATATTAAATAAATCAAATGAAAAAAATCCACACACAAAATGTTTCAACATTCAAAAAAAAAAAAAGAAAAAAACATAAAAACAAACATAAATTGAGCGTGTGCTTTGAGGCAGAGTTTAGTTTTGCCTTCCCAACTTTTTATATACAAATTTCTATTATTTTCTTTTTTTGGTGTTTGTTATTTATTCAATTTTTTTTTTTAATTTTGATGTAATTTTTCCCCATTTTTGCCCCCTCATTGAAATTGTTTTAAGTCCACACACACACACACACATACACTTGTAAACACGCTCAAAGTCTTGTAAGAAAAAAAAAAAACAAAAAAAAATAATTAAAGAAAATATACACAAAAAAAAAAAGAAAATTTTGCATTTTTGGTTTCAATTTGCTTGAGGCGTCTCGAAGAAATCATAAAATAAAATATAAAATAAAATAAACACAATGATCAAATAGTAAAAATCGTACACACCAACACAACAACACACACACACACACACAAACACACACACGTACACACATTTAGCATTATACATATACAAAATATTTATAGTAAAAATAATAATATTTATTATTATAAAAAGGCAGCAGCAAAAGAAACAACAACAACTAAAACTAAAAAGGCAATGAATACAAAATGAAAATGTTTATTAAAAAAGAAAAATCAAAAAAAAAAAAAAACTGTGTGTTTCCTCATTTTCCCCCCTCACCCCTCACCGGTTTGGGCAAAGTTTTTTTTTTTACAGAAATTCTTAAATGAAATTCAAATAGAAAAAAATGTTGGTTTGGTTCCTGCGGGTTGCGTGCCAGTTCCACCTACTTCTTACTTTACAGATAGGATTACCATTCCTCACCCAACAACCGCCCCCCCGTCTACCACACAATTGTTTCACCGTTCGGCATTGTAAGAGGTATTTTCTCTCTTTGTATGTATGTAAAACCCTTCTGATTAATATTATATATTTATATATATATGTGTAATATGTATAAGATCTGTTCTTCTTTCCCTTGGCTTTTTTTCTTTCTCTTCTACTGCTTCGTCGTTCGCCCTTTCCCTTTTCCTTAAGATTTACCCTGAAAATCAATCGAAATTTTGTTTAAATCAATTTGCAATTTTTCAACATTTTTCTAGGTGATGGCGATGAACGACCGCCACGCAAGAAAAAGCCACGCGAATCAACAAATGGCAGCAATGTGAGTACATAAATTTATATAAAAAAATGGAATGGAATTAATTTTGGGAATCTACACAGAAGTAGTTGAAGGTTTGTCTAAACCGAACCTTAGGACAAGCGTTACTAACTGAAACATTAATTTTTCAAAACGTTCGATTTGTAAACCTCTTTGTTCTACAAATACCGATCCTTAAAGGCTTAAATTTTAGGCACATAATTCATCATTTTCATGCCCTTGCAAAGAGGGTATATTGAAATTGTCCAGATGTTTGCAACGCATTGAACATCAAGTATATCAGGCATGTTCTCAATTCCACTTACACGGCAACTTTTCGAAAGTGGAATTGATTCATTGAGAAAAACTTGTATTTATAAGTTTTCCATGCTTTTACATATTTCCACCAAGTTTGATGAAAACCGGGCTATCAGGCCTGTTCCGAATTCCGAAAACGAGTGGAATCGTCGCAAATCGAGTTGATTGCTGTTCCGAATTCCGCAAATCGACTAAAATTGTCAAAATGTTGCCGAGTTAGTAGAATGAAAAGTAATTGCTATTAAAAAGCATTAAAACAATTCCTCAAAATAATAAACATTAAAATGTAATAATGTTGAACATTTTTAAAATCGTTTAACCTCACTACTTTACATGTTTCAAGATTAAGTATATTTTAAAAGAATTTTTCATAAACATCTTTAAAATATTGCTTCAAAAGCAAAACCGAGCTATCGTAACCAAACCGAGCTGTTCTGAATTCCACTTAATTTTTTTTGTCGATTTCAACCTTCAATCGATAGCTGCTAGGGTTGCTTCATATTAATTAAACTATTCGGACAACGCTTTTTATATTTTATTTAGCTATTTTCAACCGTATTTGATATGACATATTCAAATGTAATAATTAAATACTGTTTTAAAAAAAATTACATGGACTTAAAATGTAAATAAGAGCTTTATAAATTAAAATTATAGAGATGGTGACAACTCCGGCTGGTATCGATATACACAAACACGCTCACAGGCCAGCTATCCAGCTGTTTATGAAATCGACTTCGAAACCGAGTTCGAAAAGTCGAAACGTAACCAAATCGTTCGGAATTGGAAACAGCAAATAGTGAAACGTTCGTTTTCGTTTAGTTTTTACTTTTTAAAAACGTTCGGAATTCGGAACAGGCCTGAATTATATAGTATTAGTTGCCCTACAAAAGATAGGTCTGAAAAAAAGTCTTAGTAAAAAAAACTATTTGGTTTTTAAAGCTATCGCTCCAAAAATTGTTATTGATCAATATACACATAATTGTGGCAAGTTTGATCCAAATCGGATAACTATAGCATAGATCAAGGTGAATTTACTATAAAGGTGACGTACTCAGCACAGCTGCTCTCTTTCCAGGGGTCTTATTTCTGACAGTATGAACGCAAACGTCGTCGCCCCATTGTTACAAACAGATACTTCACTCAAAAGTATTGTCGACATAGGAAAACACTTTGGTTAAAAGACGACGGACATAATCAAAAACTAACTCAGAGAGCCAAAATGACAGCGAACAGCTGACTTATATCTGAGCGAAAAGTTGTCGACGCCCAGCGACGCAGAGCTCAACGTGTTCTGTAGAAAATATGCATTACGACTGTCGAAAATGTCCAATAGCGCGGAAAATAAATTTTTAGACGCACTCCATATACAAAAAAACAGTGGCGGAAAGTTTCCGCGGCTGAATTTATTTTCTGTGTTCTGAGACGCGCTAAATAAATGCCCAATTGGCCTATCGATAGTTGACGTATCGATAGCAATGTGGGTCGTGAGTGGATGGAATGAACAGCTGATTTAATTGGCGAAATTGGCTGCAGCTCTTTATTTTCGCATCATAAATCGAAAAATAGAAAAATAATTTGGCAGAAGGGAAACGGACGGAACGTTTTAAACCGCGAGGAAACTATAAGCTAAGGGCCACAAATGAAGGGACGTACTAAAACAGTCTCCAATGCCAACGCCCGACGGTTGGAGACATCTCGGTCGGTTGGAACGGACAGTTGCGTCCGGATGAGGCCAAACAGGTGATGACCATATCGAACCCGGTGATCACCACCTCCACCGCGAAAACTGTGTCGGCCACGTCCGGCTTCTCCTTGTTGGAGGTCAAAAATAACCCCAGCAGACCAGCTGAAAATGGAGTTGGATAGTGGTGCGACTGCCGTGGGCAGCAGTGCCAGCTGGGTGTGGGCGTGTCTGTCAAACGTGAACCCGAGGAGGAGGATTTTGAATTTACGGCAAATAACACAACAATTTTTTATAAAAACTGAAAATATATTTTCTAATCTCTAGCGTAGCGAGAAAGCGAAAATGGTGGCATAGAACAAATCCATGATTTGCAGATACTCAAGCCGCCTTCCTGCAGACGATAGCAGCATTTCTGCAAAGAAATGCACTGTCAAACAACTATCAACCCCTATTTTGGCGCGTATCTATCCGTCAGGATGCATGATCTTATGTACTCCACAAACTGCTCCATCTGACCCACACTGTAGGCCGATTAACCAATATCTATCTATCACAAACTTCTCTAAACAATTATTGTTGCCCAAAAAGGCAAACATGCAAATAATCCCTAATCCCTTCCCAAAAGGGCAATAATTGGATCTTCGCCCAACACCTTCAACCGAAATTTGGTGCAACGCAATGGCATCAACAGATCTGTGTTCCTGTTGCGCACCCCCAACTGGATAAATCTTTTAAATTTTGTTTGTAAACAAATCAAAACAGCTGACCACCAGTGTGACCGTTTCTGTCTTTGTTTGCGTATATAGGCCTTCTAAAAATTTATGTGGATGCTAAATTTATAAAGTGCAATTTAGCGTGCTAAATTTTCCGCGCTTCTGAGAACAGGCCTTAATTCGGGCTTTAACAAAACAATAAAAAAAAAAAAACTCTGTTGGGGCCCAAGAAATTTCTATTGGTTGGTTTCAAACCTCTAATGTTTTGTTAAGAGATTTTGCAAAGCTCTTTTCTCACTAGCGCCTTTTGTCGAAGTGGCGCCCTCTACAGCTAGCGGATTAAGGGCTAGCGGATTGAGGGCTGGAAACTAATTCCTCATGTTTGGCGGCAACAATTTTTAAATTTTGCATTATATTAATGGAGAATGCGACTTAAAATTGAAATATTATTTAAAAATGCATCATAAAACATATAACACAATCAAAAATTCCAGTTAATCATTAAATTAACCCACATCCAAAAAAAGGGAAATTTTTTGGGGAGAGATTCAGCCCTGTTTTTAGAGATGGAACATCAAAAGGAACATCTGGTGTTCCAACTAGATTTTCTAATTAGAAAATGAAATCTCTAGAAGTTCTGTGGCACCAACGAATTTTTCGAGATTTACAAACCAACCGTCGGCAAAATCTCTAGATATTTCTGTGGCACCCCCGATTATGAATTTTATTTAATTGTGAATATAAAATTATAATTTGTTTTTAATTATTCAGTTTTAGATATTATTGAAAGTCTTATGTCTTCTGTCCGCTCGAACAATCGAAGAGTACTTAACGTTAAACGTATATATCTTTCTAGCATTCTTCTTTCAAACCCGTTTATATGTGGAGAAATACGCGGTAACTTAACGCGTATTTTTTAATTAAATTACTTAACCTAACGGAGTTTGACTGATTTGTGTTCGAATTTATATGGGTGTTCACACACACGTCAAATAAATTAAAATCGAAATTTCGAAAGTTTCAATTGAATTTGTCGTAGTGTTCACACTGGAAGCCAAAAAATGTATTTATTCTTTACCTAGGCGCTGGATCGTTGCATGCCATGAAATCGTTTACAAAAAATTAGAATCGCTTATTTCGGTTGTCTCTTCCTTTGTAACCTGCTTTAGTTCCTTTTGTATATACATAGTCATAAAATTTTGTGTTTCCAACGTCAGCGTCCATCCGGTTAATGGCCCCAAATGCTTCTTTCATGGTGCCAATATGGCACTAGCTATGGACAAGAAATTTTTTCTATGCCAATAAGAAGTTTCAGATTAATATTCAATCTCTGAAATTGTATTCTGGTATTGATATCCTTCTGCGACGCAAACAAAACTCATCACACCGAAATATTTCCAAGACGTCTCCTCTTCTATCCTTGTCCGGGTTTTCCAGTGCGATAATTCTTTTGCAAGTTTTCTGATAATTTAACAACAAAACTATATTTTTGTTTTTGATCTTACCAACAACCATTATGCTAATTCTTATCCAAATTAGTTATCCAAACTGATTTACAAAAGTCCTGGATATTAAAATACTTGGACAATCATCACAAGTTTGCCAAAGATTGTTCCTACAGTCGACTTGCAAGATCAAACTCGGCATTGTGATAACAGTTTGACAAACAGTGTTCACATTGCGTTCAGACATCACACAAACTTTTCGAAAACTTGAGTTTTACTGTAAATAAATATTTTCGCCATATTTGACAAATTAATTTGACTGTGTAAACTTAGCATTATTCTAGGTGTCACAGAGTGTCACATTGCGCTTGTGACCGCGTATAAACGAGGTATCAGAAAGCGAGTTGAAAAAAATTATGGCCCCTCACCACAACGAAGTCCGTCACTTTTGTAGTAAATTCACCTTGGTCCATCACGTCTGGGTTTTTGGTAATTTGAGTCTAAATAAATGCTATCAATCGATTTTTAGATTTATTTACAAATCGATCTGAAAAAAAAGTTTCGAACCGAAATTCAAATGGGTAGCAAATTTTCTTATGTATATTAAAAAACGATTACATTTGCGCTAGTGTTGGGTAAAGGTTGTTTCTTTTATTAAACATGTTTCTTCGACGCAAGTTACTCAGTTGTTCAATTGTTCAGGAGCAGATTTGAATGGAAATTGTTCATCTGGTACAAACCTCTTCGAACGATAAGGTTTAACATGTGCGCAAAGCTCGGCATATGGGTCCAATTTCCCAGCTTAATGATAGCTGTCACTTTATTTTCGATTTTTCAATCGGCGGCTGACTTTTCAAAAATTTTTTAAATTTGGTGTGCTCTCTAATCAGACATTCTGAAAAAAAAAAACGAGATTGCCACACCAGAGTTAGCATACATTGACAACAAACAGAAACGCCAAGCCAATAACAGCTAAATAGTCACCGAACTGAGTAAGCAATTCACTAAACAAGTCACCAAAAAAAATCACTGAACAACTCACTGAGCAAGAAGGACTGAACAAGCGTGTATGAACAACTCTCACCGCACAAGTCTTACTGAACAATTGGAAAAAATTTGTTCACTTGTTCAGTTTAGTAAACAACTCAATTTTGTCATGAACAACTCAACACTAATTTGCACTCTAAAAAAAATCAAAATCATCAAAGGATTCATGTAGCATTTATACTTTATTAATATAAATTAAGATAGTTTGCATTTTAAATCTTGAAAATTGAGTTATAAACACTAAAGTTTTAACAACGCTTTAGAAAAACGACTAAATAGTCGAACCGCTGAGTCGGAGTCTCCGACGAATCGTACTCGAACTGAAAAAAAATTTATTTGAGCTGCCTGAACTCGAACCGAAGGCGGAGTTTACAATCAAAATTGTAATCGCTTACTCGAACCATGTTTTCTAAATATAAGACCTACCGATCCTGAACCCGAACCTGATCACTTATTAGATCCAAGCTGTTTACTGTCGTTCGAATGGGGGACTTAAACTAGAAAAATGTTGCCTTTAGACAGATTCTTTTGGCTACGCCTTTGACTTTGCAAAGTCAGCCGCTTTTACCGCAGCACTGCAAACTGAGTACTAAGAACTGAGTACCGAATGCCGTGTACTTAGTACTACTTAGTATCAAGTATCTAATACTGAGTAACGTGTACCAACGACCATCTATTATCTAGACTGCACGTATGCTCGGTCGAAACCAGTTCAGTTCTCTCATCTGTGCGTGTACTGAGTATCGAGTACTGAGTATTGATTACTGAGTAACGAGCACCAAGTATAGAGTACTAAGTATCAGGTAACAAACTCTTACTATCGAGTACTGAGTAACAAGCTCTTGGTCTCGAGTACTTAGTATAAAGTAACGCTTGCTGAGTATCGAGTACTGGGTAACAAACTGTTAACAAGCTCTTAGTATCGAGTACTTAGTATAAAGTAACGTTTGCTGAGTATCGGTGTTAGAGTATCGAGGACGTAGTATGGAGTATCGAGTGGTGATTATCGAGTAACGAGCATCAAGTATCGGGTAAGAAATTGTTACTATCGAGTACTGCGTAACAAGCTCTTAGTATCGAGTACTGAGTAACAAGCTATTAGTATCGAGTACTTAGTATAAAGTAACGTTTGCTGAGTATCGAGTACATAGAATAGAGTATCGAGTACCTGGTAAGGAGTATCGAGTGGTGATTATCGAGTATCCAGTAACGTGTACTGATTATCGAGTACTGAGTAATCAAGCATTAAGTATTGAGTACGGAGTAACGAGCATTTAGTATAGAGTACTTAGTATGAAGTAACGTGTACTAAGTATCGAATACTTAGTGTCGATTACGTAATATGGAGTATCGAGTGGTGTTTATGGAGTACTGAATAACGAGAATTTAGTATCGAGTATGGAGTAACGATCGTTTAATATCGAGTACGTAGTTAAGTACACCGAATATGGAGTACTTGATATCGAGTTGATAGCATGGAGTATCGAGTCTAAGTATCGACCGGTCCGCAAAATCGAACCCTAAACTTTACGACTGATCTGAATCTTTCAAGCACAATGATTCGGTTCTGTTACGGAAGTTTCGACTCCAAGATGATCGGTTCTCTTGTGGGTTTGGGATCTGAGAAGGTGACATGACAAAACGCCCACGGACAAAAGGCCCATATCAAAATTAATCGTAGTATGCATCGAAATTAAATTTATAAATGTTATGGGCCTTATGTCCACATTATATTCGGACATAAGACCCACATCTCGTCGGACTTTTTGCCCAGTTTAATAAAAACTCTGATATTATAGCCAGAAATATGGCGCTTTAATTTGAAAACGAACTACCTGTCTCTTGCATATCAGCGGCCTAAAGTGGACAGAGTCAAAACACGCTTGGAATAGCAAAAGCAGCGACAGGCTGGTCACAGAGGAAGACTTTTCCCGGTCTGCGCGCCAGACCCTTAAGTACAAGATAATCTCAAAACCCAAGGAGAAGGTTCCATACCCTTTAAACAAGACAACCTTTCGGACGACATTTGTCAAACAACAACAATCACAGTGCTTACCTTCCTTCGATATCCCTTGTACATGTTGGTGCTGGTGTCAATTGTTACATATGCTCATTAACTTGATCTTTGTCCCATCCATCTCTCCATCTCTCTCTCTGCTCCTGCTTCTCCTACTGGGTAGGTAAATAATCCCATTCTAAGCGGCCCGTTGGGTGCCAATTTGGCCGGAGGTGGCCTAACACCAAACACCCTGCTGCACATGGGTCTGGATGTGCACAATACAGCTGGCGGAGTTGTTGCACCCACGGCCAATACACCCACATCACAAATGAGTAAGTACACCGAGAGAAGAGGAGTCCTCCACTAATACATTCGACGTGTCTCTGTCAATGTGACTAACGCCATGTGTGTTCCCCATGTTCTAGCAAACCTTCTGGGCAATCCCTTGGCCGCGGCAGCCATGCTGAACAATAACAATAAGACGGTGTTGCCGCCGGGCGGTGGCAACTTTGTGCCTGCTGTCGGTGTGGGCTCGGCGGCGAATATGTTGCACGGGTCGCATCACAAGAACGGACCCAACGATCTAAAGGTACCGTCTGCAGCGGTGGCCACGCTGCCGCCTCACTCTTCCTATGGTGCCGGAGCTCAGGCCACCAGCATAGGTGGCAGCGGCGGGGGTGGTGGTGGCATACGAATAGCCAGTAATTTGCACAAGCAGCCGAGCCTGGGTACAGCTGCGGCTGTTGGCGGTGATCTGGGCGAGCATCATGCGGCGCTGGCGGCTGCCCTAACGTCGAGCGTCGGCGCCACACTGGGTGGAGGTGACTCCTCCTCCATAGTTAATGCCTCGCTGGCCGCGGGCCTGAAACAAATACCGCAATTCGATGACCCCGTGGAGCAGTCGCTGGCCTCTCTAGAGTTTAGTGCCGCGGCAGCTTCCACGGGCAAGTCGGGCGTTGTCGGTGGTGGCGGAGGAGTGCTAACGGACAATTTTCTAATGGCTCATCAGGCACACCTCATGCAACAGCCGGGCGGTCAACAGCAACAGCCATTTGGACACCAGCAGCAACAGCAGCAGCAACAACAACAGCAGCAGCAGCACATTGACTACATGACGGAACTGCTGTCCAAGGGAGCTGAAAATGTGGCCGGCTTGAATGGCAATCATTTGCTCAATTTCAATCTGGATCTGGCCGCCTACCAACAGAAGCTGCCGCAACCACAACAACAACAGCAGCAACAGCAACAGCAGCAGCAACAGGCGCACAACAATGGCTACAGTGTTCCCGACTTCGGCATGGCCAGCTTCGATAATCTGGCGCTGGCTACAACAGCATTCCTTGACCTCGAGCAGACTTTACACCAGCAGCAACAGTTACAGCAACTCCAGGCGCAGCAGCAGCAACAACATCAACATCAGCAGCAACAGCAGCAACACCATCAGCAGCAGCAACATCACGCCCATCAGCAGCAACAGCAGCAGCAGGCTGCTGCCAATAAAATGCTCATCATACCCAAACCCATTGAGTCCATGATGCCCAGTCCGCCGCCGGATAAGCAAAAGGTAATGCCACCGCAGCAATCGCCCTCAGATCTTAAACTGCATGCCCAGGGCGGCGGCGGCGGCAATTTTGCCCAAAATTTGAAGAACGCCAGTTCCTGGTCATCCCTGGCCTCGGCCAGCTCGCCGCAGAACACCTCGACCAGCAGCTCGAGTGGCAAGGCCAAACCGGCCATGGACTCATTTCAGCAATTCCGCAACAAAGCCAAAGAACGCGATCGCCTCAAACTGCTCGAGGCAGCCGAGAAGGAGAAGAAGAATCAAAAGGAGGCGGCTGAGAAAGAGCAACAGCGCAAGCATCACAAATCCTCGTCCTCGTCATCAGCCTCCGCCTCGGCAGCGGCGGCGGCCGCACAAGCCGCAGCAGCTGCAGCCGCAGTGGCAGCAGCAGCAGCCGCTGCCGCATCCTCGGCCAGCTCAGCGAATACCTCCAGCAATGTCCCAGCCTCGCAACAGTCGCAGACTGGCGAGCGGGAGAGGGGCGGCAACGGCGGTGGAGGAGCCGGCGGTCAGAGTAGTGTGCCAGATGGCACTGGGAACAACAGCAATTCCGCCAACAGCAATGGTCCTGGTAGCGCAGGCAGCAACAGTGGGGGAGCCATCGGAATCGGTGGTGCCGGCAGTGGGCCCAACAGTGGCAGTGCCAGCGGTGGCACCGTCGGCGTTGGACCACTGGTCAATGCTGTGGTTGGTATGGGGAGCAATAGCAACAGCGGCGGAACGGTCAGTAGCAATAGCAATAGCAGTGTGGGTGGCGTCATCGGCGGCGGGGGAGGAGCCGTCTCAAATAGTCAGAGCAGCAGCGGTGGTGGCGCAGTTGGAGCCTTGGGCAATGCACCTGGTAATGGTCATCAAACGGTGGCAACGGCCAATGCCCAGGCCCAGCATGTGGCAGCTGCAGCGGCTGCAGTGTCCGCCCAAACGGCTGCCATACTGGCATCGCCCCTGGGTGCCATGGAAAGCGGAAGGTGAGTTTTGTCACACAGTGTTGGGGGAAATTGATCAAATATACAATAATTCCAACTTGAATCAACAGGAAAAGCGTTCATGATGCCCAACCGCAAATATCGCGCGTGGATGACATCAAGGCCTCGCCCGGTCAGGGGCAAAATTCGCCAGCGGCTCAGCAATCGCCGCAGGATCGAGCGGCTGCCAAACGGGCGGAGCAACGAAGGGCGGAACAAGAGCGACGCCGAAGAGAAGCGGTAAGTGCAGCTTGACAATAAATTAGAGAACAGAATTGATTCTAAAGCAGCTACGATAGATGACAATTTCCCATTAAAGTCTGCGTGCTTTCCGACTACTTGTTTGAGTTCGCCCCAAAGATGTTCTATGGGGTTCCATCCACTTAATGAAGGACACAGTTTTGTCCCGAAACCACATTGGGTTATTGGGGGCATATATATTTCCCATCATATGACAGCATTACAGTCTCTAACAGAAACTCTCTATATATCTATATCTTTGTAAACAAATCGATCCATTTTGGTATTGATTGGCACGAAAAGCAGCCGGAAACCATTATATTGTCATCACCATGCAAGACCTTTTTCGTTGTAAAGTTTGCCTGAATTTATTTTTGCCTTTTGGTCGACGAACGTTACTTTACTTTCAGAATCGTTTCCGAACCCTCTGAATGCAAAGTTTTCCTTCTTCAAATTTGCCTTTCTAAGCACAGGTACTTTGAGGGCTATCCTACCAGGTAGCTTTGCATTTACTTATCGCCGTCGAAGAATTCGTAATGCCACGCTTGCAATTTCTTTTGATGATTTGAAAGGATGGCGTTTGGCCAATAACACAATACAAATATAAGTAGCTGATTGGGTTTGATTTCATCCTTCGCGCCTTCAATGGTTGTTTTTCTGATTAAAGAGCATTTGTAAGGAAGTTTTGAGATCAGAGAGAAGCTGAACTGATTTCTCAGCTGAGATTTCGTCAAAGTACTCAGCTGGAGCAACTCAGTTATAGAACCATGGGGCTTGTTCAACAGAATTATTGATCCCTGAGCAGGTATCAGAGAAAAATTATGCATCGAATAGTTTTTGCTGTTGGAGGGAGCAGTATCACTTAAAAGTAGCGTATGAAAATACACGTTTTGTAAGCGTTCAAAGATAAGCAAAACGCTTATAAAACGCTGCTGTTTTAAAATCGAAACGCACCCATCTTTATAAGCTTAAAAGAGACGATTGCAAAACGTGTCTTATAATTCATTTTTATACGCTTTCTACAAGCTTTGTAAATACGGTTTTTAAGGGAATTACAAAATCCTCTTCCTTGCCTTCATTATCGCTAGTGAAAAATTTCTGAAATATAATTAAATAAATGTAAATAGTTGACTTAAAACTGCAAGAAAGCATTGTTACTTACGAATTGCAGTGGCGACTGTGAAGGCTCGAACACACTACTTGTCCGCAGTAAATTTCCATAAACTTGCTGCGTTTAACGACATGCGCAAATCGTCTACCATAGCAAGTGTTTTGTAAATGTCTTAGGCTGCCATTCGGCAACGCTTGCAAAAGCAATCTTACATTAAGCTTGGCTTGCAAACCGCTTGCTAAATTGCAGGCTGGGGTACTATTTCATTGATATAAGATCCTGTATCATGATACCTCAAATTGGCTATCCTAATGCCGCATCACTTGAGTTTGGTAGGAAGATTTTTGCAAATTTATACTTGATCAGGGAGCAAGTTGTTCTGCTGAACACGGCGATTGGGTAATTAGAATCATCTGGTTCATATGAGAACGGTTCATGAAAAGAACCGATTAAAACTCAGAACCAGAATCGGAACCGGAACCGATAGTTGATATTGTTGGTATACTGGTATACGAAAACCGATATTCTTGGACCGAAAATAGCCTAAAAGTTTTACGGGTACAGCTTCGGTTCTGAGCAACAACTAGACTACGCAGCTGCCACTTAGTTTTTTTGGGACTTTTACGTAATTTGGTTAAATCGCATGCTTTCAAAAAAAAGAGTCTGGATCAGCAAATCTTTTGTAGTGTGATATAGAAAAACGCGAAACCCCAGTCCGTTTTGTAAATGTTGCATCCTTTATTCTTAGATCCTCATTATAATGTCATGATAACCTTAGAACAATCAAGTACTTGTGTTATCCATTTCTCTTCTAGTGGAACTTAAAGAGGAAAGCAGCTTAGACCAAGGCTGCAAACCTCTGAAATTATGAATGAGGTTTGGATCGGGGGTTCAAACCCTTTACTTATCGAACCTAAGGTTTTGGTTCGAACTTGGGTCATGAATTCTGATACCGTTAAGATTTTTTATGGTAAAAAATAAAGCATATTTTTTGGTAAGGAAGCTTTCAGCTAACAAAGCTATTCAAAACGTTTATCAATATCCGAATGGATTCATTATAGTAATCGTTTATAAGTTCTCTACCAGGGCCGCACCTTCTATGGAAATCAATAAACGAATTTGATTTGCCATTTAACAACTTGACTTTATTTCCATCTTGAAGTCGAGTTCTTGATCAGCATCAACAGCCGAGTCGATATAGTCATGTCCGTCTGTCTGTCTGTCCATCCGTATGAACAAACAGATCTCAAAGATGGTAAGAGATTGAGGTTTGACATGTATGCGACATAAACTTCTTATACTTGCAGACAGGCTTTGTACCTTCTAGAGATAGTTAGAATTTAGCATTACGTATCGATTTGCCGAAGAGTTACAAGCAAAAAAGACCAAAACCCCCACAACCATTTCATTCAAAGATAGAAGAAATAAAGATGAGCGCAGCAGCAGCGCTTCATTCAGTTCCTACTCTATGTACATAGTATGTTATACTCGGGCTAGACCGACTTTCACTTATTTTGAAATGTTAATGTTCCGATTCAGCACCATGTATCATTTTTAAAACGGTCAAAATATTGGGATTTTAAAAGCTCTGTTAAAAAATGACTAAAGATATTCTTTGAATGGAACCTTTATTTAAGCAGAAGTGGCCCGGCTCGGGAGGTTAAAAATTTGAAAGGTCCGGTGCGATTGGAATGGGTTCCATGATTGCAAACAACTGACGCCAAAATTTTTTTTTACATAAATATATGTAAAAGCGAAAGTATGTTTGTATGTACGTTTGGTCCTTGTGGGCGTCTAAACCGCTGAACCGATATTCAGGAAAGAGTCATAGGCCATATTTCAAGTCTGTGAATGGTCCAAAAAACCGCGAAATTATAAAAACTATTATAAGAGTATTTTTGAAAGCGCTGAAAAAATTCGGATAAAACTTGGCAAAAGGATAGTTGATAATCTGGACTTGAACATATGCGATATGGCTTTTATTTTAATTGACAAACAAAACCGCGAAATTTGCAAACTTATTACAAGACTATTTATTAAAGCGCTTAATGCTAAGATGACGATGCAGGAGTTGGTAAATAAAAGGTGTAGAGCCAATCGTAAAAAAATCGCGATATTTGAAAAAATTTTAGAACCTAAGAATTATGATGGCAATTGAAAACCAAGAACCGCGAACTTTGACAAATTTTCATTTGAGTATTTATGAAAGGGCAGGACAAAAAAATAAATATTAAAAATTGTATTATTATCGGCTGTCACAGAAATCTCTAGATGTTTTCGTATAAACGTCAGTATTTCATATTAAAGCTGTTTGAATTTATATGTTAAGGGACTAAATATGACCGGCTACTACATGATTACATGACAAAAGTTGAGCGATTTGAAACCAGCTGCTTATACCCAAGTAGATTTGATGCCTACAGTTTTCCTTTCACATTATCTAGTAGGCGGTAGCATCTCTAGAGATTTCCAGGACACCCCTGATTATATATTAGGGGAGACTATCCGGTTGTGGACACACTTGCGTTTTTCACTAATAATTTTTTTCCAAGTCAACATTATGCGGTGATATGAACATGATTGTAAAGCTAGACTCTAGCTAAAGTTCCTATGAAGTAACCTATTGTTCTAGACAAATGGAAAAAAATTTGCAGCCATGTATATGAAGTGATGATTTTTGGCCAACATTTTTTTTTGTACCCGGTTGTGGACACCTTTGTAAAATTGCTAGAAATGGAAAAATTTGAAGTAAAATGACCATGAATTGACGAAAAAAAAACGTTTTTTTATTTAAGAAGCCTTCAGTGGCAAAAAAAATTAAAAAAAAATGGCCTTCAGTGGCAAAATCAAAAAATTATTTCGAAATGCAATTTTTGCAAGCCAAATGCCAGCACACTTCAAATGCACAGGACGATCGCAAACATTGCAATGGATCGAATTTGCAGCGGTCATTTTTTTGGCAAGAGCGCCAAACAAATCAAACAGAAGTCGACATCTTCCAAATCGACATCGCCCAAATTTTTAAAAAATTTGTCAGCGTTTGCCTTGCAAAATGCCTTGACACGACTCATCGACATTTGTTCGGGTGTGCGCAGAGTGAGTTGAGAATGACGGCGAATAAAGTTGTAGTACCAATGACGCCCAGCTTTTTCCTCCTGATCCCAGGCTGACGGGTACTCGAGCTTGAGCTTCTTGGCAAATTGATAGGCCAATTCTTTCAGCTCATTGATGCTAAAGCCATAATAGTGTTGGACACATTTCACAATGTATTCGACGAGGTCTCGTTCCTGCTCTGCAGTGGAAACCCTGGAAAAATTAAAATTTATATTTTTATTATTTGTTAAATTAACCAAGCGAGCGTAAAAATATTTTACGCTTCTTGTGAGAGAGGTAAAAAAACACACCATGTTTGATGGAGTTCGTTGGTCGCCATCACGAACGAATTCCAACAAAACCGAATCAACAACGGACGAAACATCTGCAAAATTTGCTCTGACTTTCTCCAAATACCGGAAAGTGGTTCGAGGAAGCCCATATTCCTTGGCTGTAGCTTTGATGGCCTTCTTATCGATGAGGCATTGCTTAATGGCATCGACCAGCCCATTAAAATTGATTTTTGTTGAATCGGACGATTTTTTTGGTGTTGACATGTCTAAAAATGCACAAAATTTTACAAAAATGCTTTTAAAATGTGTAACACTAACATAAACAACGATATTTAACAGTTTTATTGTCGAACACACGCTTTAAACACAAAAAACGAGGGTGTTCACAACCGGTGCAAAAGTGTGTCCATTCTTGGAAATGGTAGCCATTTTTATTTTGTTCAGCAAATTTACACGACACAAACATTTCACTGAAACTTGATATCACATCACAAAGTACACTTAATGCACTAAATCACAAAGTATAATACTCGCCCCTTTTCAATGTTTTGCCTCGATTTAAGGCAATGTGGAAATTGAAAAAAATAGAAACTCGGAAAAATTTTCAAGATTTTTTTTATTTGCTCACAGCAAGAAACCAAATGCGTGTTAATACTTCGGTATTGGTTCAGATTATGTGTACTGTCAAACTACAAGTTTGACATTACTCAGTTTGGCGGCATCTGTTACCTGTCAAAAAAATAGACTGGGGTGTCCACAACGGGTGACTTGACCCTAAAATTAAATTACAATTTTTAAATGGACCACCCTGTATATATTACACTAAAATATGAAATTTTCAATTTTGTCATAGGACTCATAAGACCTAAGATTATTATAAAGTTTCGATAGACGGGTAAACATAGGAGGAATAGAATAAACGGGCCAACGGCAAATAGGAGTTGTAGATCAAACGGTCAAACTAATCGTGAAAATTCCAAAATTTCCATAGCACCTAAGATTATTATGTACTATGTTTATTAAAAACCGCGAAATTTTCCAAAGATTAAACATAGCAAAATATTGCAAAGTTTGGAAATTGCAATGTACACTGGTAAACAGGAGGTCAAACTAAAATATAAGGTTGTCAAAAAAGTCTTGCGGTATTTTTATTGAATTTTCAATTGTTCATAAAATTGGTTATAATAATGCGATTTAAGTCAAATATGCGCCGTTTTGTTCGATGACGAGTTCCCAACGAGATGCCAACTTTATATTGCCCCTCTTATAGAAGCTAGCTTCCCTATTGGCAAAAAACTCGGAGAGCCAATTTTCACAGGACTCTCTTGTGGCCAACTTCCGACTACCAAGCTCGTTCGCCATGGACAGAAATAGGTGGTAATCCCTTGGTGCGAGATCCGGACTATACGGTGGATGCAAAAGAACCTCCCATCCGAGCTCCCGGAGCTTCTGGCGCGTCACCAAAGATGTGTGTGGCCTGGCGTTGTCCTGATGGAAGACAATTCGGCCTCTGTTGATCAAAGATGGCCTCTTCTGCTTGAGTGCTGCATTCAAGCGGTCCAGTTGTTGGCAGTACAGGTCCGAATTGAGCGTTTGGCCATAGGGGAGCAGCTCATAGTGGATGATTCCCTGCCAATCCCACCAAACACACAGAAGAAGCTTCCTGGCCGTCAATCCAGGCTTGGCCACCGTCTGGGCAGCTTCACCGCTTTTCGACCACGACCGTTTGCGCTTCACGTTGCCGTAAGTGACCCACTTTTCATCGCCAGTCACCATCCGCTTCAAAAACGGGTCGATTTTGTTGCGATTCAGAAGCGATTCGCATGCATCCATACGGGCAAAAATGTTTTTTTGCGTCAAGTCGTGTGGCACCCATACATCGAGCTTCTTTTTGAATCCAAGCTTCTTCAAATGGTTTATAACGATTTGATGACTCATGCCCAACTCTTGGCCGATGCTACGGCTGCTACTATGCCGGTCTCTTTCGATCAATTCAGCGATTTTATCGCAATTTTCGACGACAGGCCTTCCGGACCGTGGCGCATCTTCGATCACCTCTGCACCAGAACGAAAACGTTGAAACCATCGTTGTGCGGTGGAAATGGAAACTGTATCGGGTCCATAAACTGCACAAATTTTATTGGCAGCATGAGATGCATTTTTGCCTTTATCGTAGTAGTACTGTAAAATATGCCGTATTTTCTCTTTATTTTGCTCCATGTTTGCGACGCTATAACTCACGAACGACTAAAAACAAACAACAATAAATCAAACACGTGTTAGCGCGTGAAAAGAGTTTTCCAAAAAGCTCTAGCGTGAACCGATGCGACGAATACAACTAGAACTACGCGCTTGCAAAGACAAGCTTGCGGAAATACCGCAAGACTTTTTTGAAATTTACAAAATTTTCTTATTCTTACAATTATTATGAAGATTTGTAATTTTTTAGAATATTTATAGACTGCAATAGTACAGGGTAAAAATATGTGGTGTTGACCGAACTGTACCGAAATTTACAAAGATTTGATAGGTGTCGGTCAACCGGTTTTAAAATATTAATTGTGTTGTACAAACGCACCAAAAAATCGCAAAATTTGCAAAATTTTATAATGATTTTAGTTTCTTATAAAGACGGGTAAATATACGAATGGAGAATTTTGCTAGATAAAGATTTGATAGATGGTAATTGTCAAGCAAGCTTCACTTTTTCGCTTTGTGTTTAAAATTCTAAAGGTGGCGTAGCAATGCACGCCGGGTACCTGCTAGTATGTCACTTGTTGTCAAATAGCCGTCAAGTTGGTGTGGATGCGTTCAATGGTTCTCGAGAACAACTACTAGGTAGTTTGAATATTTATTATATAGGAGTAGTAAACCGTCAAAATTTTTGACCAAAACGTTGTGTTTTTACCGATTACCATTTCATTGCCAATATTCTCTAATCAAATTACCAATTCATTTCCATATTTCATCCAGTTGGCTGGCCAAATTGATATGAACATGCAGAGCGATCTCATGGCTGCCTTTGAGGAGACACTGTAGGCAATGGCCACAACACCGACCGAAGAATTGTCCACCAAGAACAACCCAACCCAGAACTCTAGGCGCAGCAGCAGAAAGCGACAACAGAAGCAACAGCAATTGAAGTAGACGTCGACAACGTTGGACAAACAGCTTCGCTGGTCTAGCAGCTAGCAGAACGATAACAATTTAACTAAATTGTTGAAAATCACAGAAAATACATCTAACTTATGTATAGCAGCAGCAGCAGCAGCAACCACAACCACAACAACAACAACAATAAAAGGCATATTTCCTTTTCTTTTTTTTTTGGTTTACACTTGATTATTTTTTTCCAATATTATATAAATTATGAATATGATTACGATTATTAATTCTGTATTCGATTTATGATTTAGAAATCTAGGTTTTAATGCTTAAACTTAAGTATAAACACTATTTTTTTTAATACAATATATAAATATAGAATTGTTAACTAATTTAAATCAAAACAACAAAACAAGATCCAAGGCAAAGGCAAAGGCAAACAAAAAAGAATTAAATCCACAAACAAAATCCAATTAATGTTAATCTATTTTATTTTTTTTGTCAAGTGAATTGTTTTCTATATATATTTGCCACCTTTTTTCTCTCCCCCCCCAATCCTTCGTCTAAACTATACACTTGACAATTTTGTAAGCCAGCAACAACAACATAAAGTAATTCCGTTGAAATGAGAGCAAAATTTAGTTTTTAAGTAGCAACGAAATTTTTTGTATGTGACACGCACCTAAGAACAACAACAACAACAACACAAAAACAATTGTAAAATATATCAATAGGACCAACATAAATTGCGGATGCACTTGCTCGCCCTCTCTCTCTCTATGTTTATCTTTTTGCAGCTGCTGTTCTTCCATTCATTCATTCAGAGAGTTAAGCTTCCAATAACAGCAGCAGTTGTCAATTCTTTGTGTAAAATATTCAAATTCAAATAACTAACTAAGCCAAATTTTAAGTTATGCATCTGCAAATTGAGTCTTAATAAGTAAATGTGAAGCAATTTCTTAAGCTCAGGTTGAATTCAGCATTGCTATAAGACCTAAAATGACATCAACCCCACCACTTGAGGGGATATATGTGTAAAAAAAAAAAGTACTAAACGCAAATTGAAAAAGGTAAGGCAACATGAGACACATGAAATTCTGATACGCGATTTGATAAATGAATTAGATTTTAAAGACCAACGACGATAATTCATGAAAACTTTTTGAAAACTTTCTCTAACTGATGATTTGTAATAGTCTAGTTCCATGATACAATAATCAACTAATCTATTCAACTAAATGAACTAAAACCTAGGCCACTTACATTGTTTTTTGACAGCTTTCAATAGAAGTTAAAGTAACCTTATGAGCTTGATAAAACAGACTTAGAATATTGAAACTGCTCAGTGTTTATTGTATCAGAGCTGACGATCTTTAAAGTCTTGATTTTGTGCACACAAATACCAATATATAGCAAAATGGTCGACTTTCTGTATGTAAAATATCGCTTGCGACTCAATTTTTATACGATTTGAAGGGTTTTTAGAGTCGAAATCGGTTTGTAGAACACAAGGGATATGCACTTAATGTTTGATGTCGAATGTAGAATCAGTGAATCTAGGAATAATTGCTAAAATATAATCAGCTCTGTTCCCGTTTCCAAATTGCTAAGAGTTGCGTTAAAGTTCTAATTTCTTTGCCATCCAGATTATCGATTGAAGATAAATAAGATTTCAAAATTTCAAAGTGAAAGTGGTAACCTTTAACAATTCCGAAATCGACTTATGAAACCGGCCTAAATGTTATCGAAAACGAAGAGAAGCGATTGAAAAACCAGTAGGATTCTTTAGGATGAAAGGAAAACTAGATTTCCCATTTTAAATTTGTGTATCAGGAATGCAAACCTTGCTAGTATAATGGTTCGGTTTGTTTCATTTGATAGAGTAGCTCAACTATTCCCATAGACTTACATCATTGTAGAGCTATAAAGTTTTTCTAACCTACCTCTTAAAACACAGCAAACTGATATCCTGATTTGGTTCATTTTCTAAAGTAGTCGTCTCCTTTCATTCTGCATTCTTTTCATGAAAGTTTCCTGATTAATCTGAAGAAAAAAATCTAACCAGACCAAGGAATGTATTTTCTACTGCAAAATTGAGCAGTTTTCAAAACCCATATAAACCCATATCTATTGGTCGATTTTAAGTTTGCCTACAATCAGATGATGATTTTGAAACAATATTAAAGTTTAATTTTGAAAAATATAAGAAATATAACGCTATATATATGAACCACTGAACCGAATCAATCTTTTTTTCCCAAGAGGTTTGCATTCCTGTTAAAGTAAGCTACTTGAATTCAAATAAAAAATTCTTTTATTTCACCGTTCCTATGTAAAATACAAAATATCCCTTGTACAAAATGTTGAGTGCTTTAAGAAATGTTGCTGCATTTCTTTAGAGGAAACATGCAATTAGTTTTCGAAAAAAAACCTTTTTTTTTTATTCAGAATTAATTTCTTAACATTTATGGAACAAAAACTGTATTTGAGATGTATTCTAGAATTTGTATGACGTTTTTCGTATTTAAGTGAAAAGAAATCAATGTTTGTGTGTAAATTTTGTCCAGGATTTTTAAAAAAAACGGTTTTTTTTTTACAGTTTTTACAAAATTATTTGAACTTTTGCCATAATATCATAATTTATAAATATTTGTAAGCGTAATTGCCGTGTGTACCACAAGGGCACAGCCCAGCTTTCTCTGTATTCTTTTGATGAAGTAGACGTTTTTTTTTTTTTTTTTTTTTTTGTAAACCAGAATTGTCCAAGCTTTTATTTTGCTAAACAAAAGTTGTGTCTCAAAAGAACCGCAAGTTTGCAGGAATTTTCATGTGGCAGTTTTTAATCTCATGTTGCCTTCATCGATTCAAATGTAATACCTTGTATACATACATTTAGTCAAGCCAGAACCATAGACCAAGATTAATTACCTCCAAAAATTTGGTGTTGTTGTTTATTCAATTTTTGTAACCAGTGTGGCTTAGTGTTTGGTAGGGCGTTCGCATTGAAACAAAAAAAAAAAAAAAAATTAAAATCAACTGCAACCACAACACAGAGAATTCGTATAACAACTATTTGTATTTGTAATATGGCACATGTTTAGTAAAAATTTCAAATTGTAAACTTAATCATTTTTTGACAACGGATCTTTGAAGTGGATCTTTGTGTGCTGTTGTTTGTTTGCATGATGTTTTGTATATATATATATCGGTCGGTAAAAATGTGTGAGTTTTGCAGCATGTAACAAGATTTATTATATATACACACACACACACACACATACACACAAACACACTCCTCCTTCCTAACCCCACTTCCCATTCAAGAAAAAAAAAACTAAATAATCACCACGTCATTTATTTACTTTTTTGTGTAAATTAGTTTTTATGATCTATATATATATATACAATCCCTACATATAACATATAAAAAAAAACCCATTTTTTTTCTATACTTAATTTTAGCATTTAATTAAAATGAGAGAGAAAAACAAAAAACCATACAACAAAAAAAACAAAAAAAAAATAAAACCATAAAATATATATGAAAATAAAATTGAAAAAAATATACAAAAAATACACGAAAAAACAGTTTTTAATTCTATTATTCTTGCTATACTATATAAACATGCCTACATACCCACATGCATACATATATGCACATAGTTATATATGAAAACCATATAGTTTGACAAGTGAATTCTTTCACTCTCCTCCCCACAGCTCACATGTAACATACACACACACACACCCACACACAACACTTTAGTAAAGAATCTAGCCTTAAGCGCCTACCGCTAATAATTATGAATTATGAATGGAACAACTTACCGACAGCAACCAACTATGCGCATCCAATAATAACAATTATACCACAATTTTTTAGTAAGCGAAACGAAATGAGAAATCAATTAACATTAACAAGTAAAACATATTTTACCTTTAATGCGTACACTTAGTATTAATTATGACAAATGGCCGATGAATGCGAAACAGAAAACTTAAAAAACGAAGAGAGAGAGACGAAAAAACAACACAAAAACAAACAAGAAAATCCAAAAAATAAACAAAAGTTCATAAAAATTGAATTTTTCACAGGTGGTTTTCCTTTTTTTTGTTTTTGGGCTACGGGTAAGTACTTGGAAGAACTTACTTGGTCATCCAGCCATCCAGCAATGCACAATGGTCCCAAAGTCGGTTAATTTGGCATAAAGTCCAAAAAAAAAGTTGCGATTTGTGGGAAAATCGATTTATTTTTTAAAAAAGTATATCCCAGTGGCCGTAGAATCAAAAAATTGTATTAAGAAATGCAGCCTTTATACGTCAATATTTTTGTGATATCCGGGATATGTAGCCTCACAATGCTGCCAGATAACTGTGTGTGCCGAAGGTGGCATGTTTAGTTGTGGATAACTGTAAACTGTGAAAGTTGTGTGGGACCCTAGCAACTCAGCCATTAGCGCACTTAGATCCAAAAGCTGGCGATGCTTGGCTGAAATGCAGCTAATTCATTTAAAACCATAAAAAAAGCACGACTCTCAACGTGGCGTCGCCTGTCATGCTGCCATATTGTTCTCCTTTTAAACACAGTGTGCGACATCTAAGATGTAATTGTTTGAAGGATCGCTCTTCGCTGACACAAACTGCCATAACCAAAACACAGGGCGGGAGAAGGAGACCGTGTCTGCCCGAGAGGTCCCTAACGGAGAGAGAAAGGCGCAGGCTCAACGCTGTCTACAAGGGAGCCCGTGCCGGGGGCCGGCAGGGGTCTGACCCGAAGCCGAGCCGCCTCCCCCCAATAAACGAAAATTGAATTAAAACAATTCGAACAGTAAACTATGGAAAAAAATAAATGTCCAAGGTATGTATGTTTAATTACAATTTCGTTTGTTAGTTTGTTAAATATAGGTTAATCTATAGTTGCGCGGTCGGGTGTGGTCTACGCGCGCGCCGTTCCTAATAGACCTGTCTGTGCGGCTTTTATTGAGATAATATCGGGTGCCAAATATTCTTCGGTGATAGTTTGTTCTATATCTTTGTCCTCTGTTTTATGTGTTTTTGTTGTGTGTTGTTTTAGGCGAGCTTAACTCTCAAAATAATTCTGTTTCGTGGAGTAAAAAGTTGGTGGATTGTCGTAACTGTTTATGCAATATTGTTCATTAAAGTGTCCTCTATCCGATAGTCTAATTGGTTTTTTCCCGAATTTTCCCGAACCCGTGAAATTACGATTTTTTCAGACCACTTCGAGTTTGAGCATACAAAATTGATTGAAGAATGCATACACGAAAAGCTGTCGTCAGAATAATATGCACGTCGTTTTTCATAGAGCTATGGGCTCTAGCGGATCCACTGATCTCTAGTTAATGTTTAAATTAAAGAAAGGCGCAAAATAAAAAGATACCTCTTCAGCCGGATATCATTCCGCTTTTGGACGATCCCTCTTTTACATTAAATTGTAGTATGGAACCTCTTTGTGATGAAGATAATACTGACGATACCGATTCGGATGGATCCGATATTGAGAATAAATACTGTTTACATTTAGATTCTGAATTTAATGATTGAAAATATATACCTTATTAAAGTTGTGTTAATAGATTAGCTTCTGTAAATATCATCAAAATCAGCTATATTCATGCTAGTCGGCCTGATCGGTTATATGGCACAAATTTGTTAGGACACCTTGGAAGCCTAAAATACGTGTATAAACTGAATTGCAGTTCAATAGTTTAAACGAGAGCGTAAGTCCTAAAGTCGGCTGTAACCGACTTCGATATACCCGTTACTCATGAAAAGAAATGTTAAACAGCGTTCCTGCGTTCCTGAGGGTGAACATCCGAAAAGTATGCAACATCTTTTAATCGTTTATATGGCAGCTATATGAAATAATAGTCCAAATTGAACCAAATTTGGTAGGACACCTTGTGAGCCTAAAATACGTGTATAAACTGAATTTCAGTTCAATAGTTTGAAAAACAACAAAGTTAGTGAAAATCGGCCAGATCGTTTATATGGCAGCTATATAAAATAATGGTCTAAATTGAACGAATCTTTGTAAGTCGCCTTGGGGGCCCGAAATATGAGTATAAACCAATATATAACACTGTGTAACACAAAATAGCCTGACGGAATAAATTGAATAGTAAATTTTGGAAAATTACCAAAGATGAAGGAAATCACCAAGAAAATGAGAAAATAAATTTTTTAAATTTATATAGGAGATACTGGGACACCAAATGATCCATAACATGCAACGAAAATATGGGACCATTTAGCGCACCCATTATCGAGTCAATATGCGGCAAAAACTAGACATAAAAAGACCGAACTGCAGTTAGTTTCAACGAATCCTGGGTTCGCGGTATATAGTCGTTTTTGTACTACCAATTGCCTTAGAACAACATTGACCATTTAGGTAGAAAGATCACTAATAAGAAATTAATCTTATGAGTAGAGTGCTTCATTACCAGCAGAAAAACAGATCATGTCATTAAAATACTTAGTTCAAGATCTTACGTACCGCGGTTTGTACTAAAGACATTTTGAAAAAAAAATTTTTTTTCCTAGTGCAATTGACGAATTTTATTCATATAATTTTTCCATAATTTCGAGACGCCCTTGATACCCAGAGTGGTCAATGTTGTTCTGGAGGCAATTGCTTGTGCAAAGATACCCATAGCCCGGAGCTAAGGCTTCGATGGTGAATCTAAAAAACGCAGTTCGGTTATTTTTATGTTAGTTTATGATTTGATGAACTCGATAATGATGCTGTCAAATGTGGTGTAGCCAACATCAGCGGTTTTTGGATGCATGTTAATCTTAAGGAACTCATTTAATGGTCAGTATGTTAAAATATTTAAAATCAAAAAAATATTGGAGTGGTTGTCCATTGAAAAAAATTTCTAATTAGACCCCAATGGGCGAGGTAATTAGACTTTATGCCAAAAAATCGGCTTTGGGACCATTGTGCAATGTCAGGATGATTTCGATTGACAATACTCCAATTAAAGTTTATCAACAATTAATTTATAGCATTGCATTACTTTTTGTATCCGCTGTTGCCTTCCAAGAATCACGCTTGATTTTGTTAGATTTTCTCTTTCTTTAATTAAAATGTTAATTGCGGTTTTTTATAATACAGAGTTTGTCAGGAAAGTAATAGGACTAAGTTGATTTAAATAAATTTATTGAGCCAATCGTTACAATTCTTTAAAAACTTTCAAAACGGATCCTTCTGCGTCGATGCTTTCCAAGCATTGAAGGCGTCACGGAAGGCATTCTCCGGAATGGCCTTGAGAGCCGCGGTGCATGCTGCTTAGATACCCTCTATCGTCTCAAAATGCTTGTGTTTCATGGGCCTTTTCAGGCGAGGAAATAAAAACGAGATTCTGAATTATGTGAGTATGTATATGGGCATTTTCACCAAAAGGTCAACCTGGACCAAAAAATTAAAAGTGGTTAAAAACACTATATTTTATCGAATTTTCACAGGGAAACAATCAAATTAAATTAATGTAAGCTAATCTTACATTTACTATTAACCCAATTGGATATATTCGGTATCAAGGCCGTGCTAGCGCAATTTTTCTCATTTTTTCATTAAATTTGCTTAATTTTTTGGAAAAAAGTGATAGATTACATGTAATTTCGCTAGCTAAAATCTTTCTGATGGTACAAAGGGGTATACATGAATACAAAAGAAACCATGACAAACTATGGCAATGCAATTAACTGCAAGTTTTTGCTTCGCATTATAGCAGAAACCACATAAATATAATGATGGAAAAAACTGTCCCGTGCGACATGTCCCGTGCGAAAATGCTTAAGCTTAAATTTTGACAAAACTGTAAATTATTGTTGGGTGAAATTAAATCCATTTTATAGGGACATCAATGCACTACATTCTAAAATTTATCGCATTAATATATTGCCTCAGCAAATTTTAGGTTGAGCACAAATGCCTTTGACCGTCTAAACAATTTTCAAAAGGCGGGGCAGACACAGTGATAGAGCAAATAGGTTGAATCTTTAGATTGTTTCAGTGTTTCTGAGGTGGACCAACAAGAATTAACAAAAGTCCAGTGCGATTTTCTTTCAAAAACTCAATTCTACACACAAAACATAGAAAGGCTCTGAGAAGGGCGAATTATGGCTCCAAAAACGAGCAATATTTCGAAAATTTATTCAAATCCACATTTCACAAGCGGTTTCCGTAAACCAGATTGTATACATAAAATTTTTCAACAAATTTTGTCAACGAATCGATTGCGGTGTCTAACTTGTCCGAGTTCGATTACGGTTATAGTTATATTTTATGGAAAACGGGAATGGGATGCTTGTCCGATTGCTGCACAAGTAAAAAAAGATTTAGGCCAATATAAATGCCTTGACTTAAACTGAAATTAATTTCGGGTTTAGTCCCTGCTTTGGAAGTAAAATTGGAAAAAAGAAAGAGCGCCGCAAGCAAATTTTTTAAAATGCGCGTGGTAAGGAGTTTATAGTACAAAAATCTCGCGATTTTTTTGTTTCAAATTTGCGCAAGCGGCGCTAAAATTTAATCAATTTTTTCAATTAAATAATGAAAATTTGATACAAAAAATCATGCGATTTTTGTATTTAGAAAAATTAAACAAGTACCCAAAAAATCATATTAAAAATTGTCGTCTTATTTCCTTATAAAAATGAAACAGGGCCCCAAAAATTAGTTTTTCGGTCTTACTTCATTTCTTCTTTTGAGGACTTATTTCATTTTAAAATTTTTATTAGGAAATAATGCCCCAAAAAAGGAAATAACGCCCCAAATTTATCAAACAGAGTGGTTTTTGTTTTCTATATAAATTGTTGGGGCCTTATTTTATTTTATTTTTAGGGCCTTATTTCACAGAGCTAATAATCATTAAAAAACTTTGCGGGATGTGTAGGGCAAATTTTTAAATTTTACCTTCAAGTATAACATAATTTCAAATCAAAAAATTTTGTACACGTCACTTGTATTTGCTATTGCTTTTAAGCTCTGTGGTTAAATTGCTCAAAAATTGTAATGTATTCTTATTTATTCGACATTAAACAAAAATAATTCACATATTTGTAGATCAAAACTGGGAATTTCAAAAATTAATAATAATGACCGCCTCGACTTAAATGTAAATGTATTCCAATAATAATTCTTTATAATTCACGGTCCATCGATGAAATTTTTTCAAAATTGTTGTTAATTTGGGTCAAATTTACAAATTTGTCTTTAGATGCTTCTTTCTTAGTACAGTATTTTGCATATACGCAATGCATGTTTGTATTCATGAGATGATTAAAATGATATAACTTTTGATAGTTCATACATTTCCGGAAACTTTGTCGAATTTTCTGACCACCATTTAAGTACATTATCTTTATTTTGTAAACGATTAAAGCTCAGAAAAACCTTGATTGATGCCATTAAACTGTTTTGTGAAAATACTAAAGTATATATATGGTTCTGTTTCTTTTCATATAAGTTCATATATGAATCGACTTCATCTCCACTTTCAGACAAAGTAGTTGGGTCAGAGCTGCTTTCCTCATTTGTTTGCAATTGGGGCAGAAGTGGATAAAATAAAATATATATAATGTTCATTATGTTCAAATATTATATGGCCACACACGTTCATTTGATTGCAGTTTTTGATGATTTGTTGACGAAAATTAATGCCCGGCATAATGTGAAATAGTTGAAAGTCTGTCCTCATCATGCTATCAGGTAGAATAATCCACGGATTTGGAACCGTTAATGACTCGGTTTGACCGTTAGTGGAACTATTCATTTCAGCTTCATTATTATTGACTGACTTGGAGGATGTCGCTTCAGTGGTAGATAATTCATTAGACGAAATCATTTTTAAATAAATGCTTTTATTTTTAAAATTATTCCGAAATGATTCTTTCGAACTAAACTAAAACACACTGAGCACTGAGATTGATGGGAATTTGAAAACTAAAATTTTATATAGTGAAGCAAATTTAAAGAACGCAAAATTAACGAAGGAGTATTTTAGGAATGAGTGCAGTACGTGTTGAGTTCCATACAGAGATTGGGGACTGAGGAAGGACGAAAAGTCAAAGCCCCAGAGAAAAAACCTGATAACCTAATAATATTTTCACCTAATAATTGTTTTAGGCCCATACATGAGGGACATACTGACCCTCAAAGCTTGAAGAAACGAGAGCGTAAGTTAAAGTCGGCTCTAACCGAATTCGATATACCCGTTACTTATGGGAGGAAATGATTAATAGCGTTCTTGTGTTGCATTCGAAAAGTATGCAACATTGTTTTAACTCGGCTTTTTATCAACCGATCTTGATGAGTTTTCAGGGATTATAGATATTGCGAATATAAATGTATGTTTTAAATTTGAAATCGATATCTCAAAAATTGTGGAAATAGTTTGGAATCGTGATCTCAAAAATCGATTTCAAAATTTTTTTATGGCGCCGTTTTTGAAAAATGATTTTTTTCGGTAGGTGCTCTTACATTTTAAGCCTATCCCACTTCATAATTGGCAGATAGAGTCAAGCAAGATATGAATCGAAAGGTAGCTGCCAATAATCGCGTAGAACATTGTTCTTGAATCGGTTTAGTAGTTTGAATAAGATACCCAAAAATATTTCAAGAAATGATTTTTTGCGCGAAAATGAGAAAAAATTCATTTTAGACCGCCTGGAAAAAAAATATTTTTATTTTTCTACTTGAGATTCACATTTCTATAAAGAAAACCAGATAACGATGAGAAAAAATCTATGAACAAACACAGGAGCTGTGAGCAATTTAAAGCAAAATAATGTGGAATTTCGTGATTGGTTAAAAATAAATTTTCGTTTGCTTCGACTTTTGTTCCCTTCTTCATTATTATTTATGCTCTGGCTTTTCGCTAACTTCATGAAGTGACCACAAGACGAAGAAAAATACAAGTTTATTTATTGTGAACACACAAAATACTCTAATTTGACTGTTAATTCCTCTACTCAATTTGATCCATCTACGTACCGTATGTAACGATTTTCCTCACCAATGCCTTATTATCTTCGTAAAAGAACGATTCTTAAGTACAAAAATAAAAATAATTATAATATTATATTTTGCTCTGACAATTATGAAATCAGATATGGCTTAAAATGTAAGAGCACATACGGAAAAAATGAGAAAAATTCAAATTTCTAAAACGGAGCCATGAAATAATTTTTGAAATTAATTTTTGGCATCTAAATTCCAAACTACACTAAAAAAATATTTCAGTTGAAATGGGTCCTTTTTTATTTTTGTAAACTAGTGTATAGTCCCTGAGATCTAGGTGTTTATACAGACGGACCTACAGATGGACAGGGCTAAATCGACTCGGCTGTTGATGCTGATCAAAAATGCATATACTTTATATGATCGGAAATGATTCCTTCTGCCTGTTATATACATTCGGCGAAAAAACAAGAAAAAAAGAGTTTTGAGCTTCAAATGGCCGCCTCTGGCGTTGATGGCGTATTGTGCCCGTTTTGCGCGTTCCCGCCCCGGCCGGGCGGCTTTCCCGGTGTCGCCCCGGTTGGCTGTCGCTTTGCCAAACCCCCAGGCGGCGCCGGGCGCGCGGGGCCGTCCAATCTTTTCGACCACCCCGGATCCGTACTTAGCAAGACTTTGTAAGAGGTCAGAGATCAGTATCAAAGACACAAACCTTCTAAAAATATTTTCAAATAGGTCGAATTTCCGTGACACCGAAGGAGATTTTAAGGGATTGGCAAACCAATTGATTTCAATTTCTCTAAAGGTTTTACAACCCCGTATAAGTTAGATCTTTATCTAAGACACAAACCTTCGAATTCGATTTTCAAATAAGAAAATGAAATCTCTTGATTTTTCATTGATTTTATATTCTAATTGGATTAACTAGTTTTCAGGTTAGTGTCGAAGATAATACTTTGCCTTATACTGATGGATTTAAAATATTTTTAAGTTCAGTAAATTTCGCTCAAAATGCAACCCTGAAAGTGATCGAAACGAAGTGTCTGGTAGAAGCCGCGCCCATAGTAACCATTTTAAAGGCCGAAACATATATATTTTTATTTGTTATGCTCAGACGTCCGGAATAACTCTCAACATATATTTTCAAAGTGTTTCTCACTGAGAGAAACACAAAAATCATAAGCAATTTCGGTTTCTCACTGAGTTTAATTTTGATTTTTGTTTTATTTGTGTTTTCTGTTAAAGCCAGGTATCCAGCACTCCGGAAAATGTATTTCGTTACAGTATTTCACATAAGTGGAAATACTTTCTAAAAACACATGAATATCAAAGCAAGGCCAAAGTGTTTCTAATTAAATGAAACACTGTAACGAAATAAATTTTCCGGAGAGCTGGATATAGGCCTTAACCGAAAAATGTTGAGAGAATATTCAACTGTTTTTCAATAACACTTTGAAAATAATATATGTCCAAAGTATTTTTTGATAACAGTTATATAATAACCAAAAAATAAGAAAGTAAATAAAGATAAGTAGAATTTCTCTATTAGCTATGTAATGAAAATTTACTTTGTAGATGTGATTGGGAACAATGTTTAATACCAGCGGTGGTCACGAAATTTAAGCTTGGGAGCAGTCCAACAACAAAAACAGTAAAAAACCAACCTTATCAGATGCACTGCATATGTTTTAATTTGCAAACATCTGCTTCAGTGCCAAGCGAGTCTCGGTCGCGCACACTGTACCTGTTGCGCCCAGCTGCCGCCGTGCGTCAATAAGCATGAATTTTGTTCTTTCAACTTATTACTATGTGAGGCAATTACACTTGTTGTGACGTATGCTTGCGCGTGTCGGCGCCTCAAAGCGAGACAATTTTCTTAAGCTTCAGAATAACACCTTTTTGTCAAAAAATAGCTCTTAGATCAGTGGAAACATGGTCATCCATGGTATATATCGCGGTTTAGTATTGTCGTAATCACATTTTTGTAGTTATGTGATGTCATTTGTTGTCTTTAAAAGCATTTTTTAAGTGTTATGTGGTTTTATTTCCATGGTCCATGGAGGTCTCTTATCATTGAATTGAGCTTATGCATTGATCCTTGCATGATTTTCCCCCTTGGTTGAGAGTAGAGTTTATTTGGCATTATTACAATTTTTGGTCCTCTTTGGTATTTTTCAGCGATAAAAAGATTTGTCATACGCAGAATATGGTTTGAAACAATCTTTATGATTTTGACTATGTTCTTTACCATTGGTCATCCATGGTATTTATCGCGGTTGAGTATTGTCACTATCTCGGCTATGTAGTTATGTGATATATAATATTAAGGTGTTATATATAAAAAACTCGCTTTTCTGCGTGAATTCCCATTTCTTCGGGGTGTGAGCGCCATTTTTAGATTACTGTAAAGTGCATTCGCATTGTCAATTGAGTGTGGTCATTTGAGGTTTTAAAAAGCAGTTTCTTAAGCACTTGTATTACCATGGAGATCCTGTAGCTGTGAACTCTGATTTCACATTGATCCTTATATGATTTTCCAGCCCTTTCCACCCACCAGGTCAAACTTCCTTTACAAAATTTCTTGTAACGACCTCTGGCGAGCACTAAGCTATAACCGCGGCAAGAAAATACTTTTCAGAATTAAAGTTTTCGGTTTTTAATTTTATGCCCTTATCGCTGTAAATGAAATTTACTGTTAAAAATGTCCGATCCAAAGACTTTGACTAAAAGACACTTATATTTTTCTCACAATAATAAGTGTTATTGAAAAACACATAACAGAAAAAAATGAAAACACGTGTTTCTCACTGAGATAAACACTTACACTCGAAAAATAAGTCACTTTCACGGAGCGAAACACTTATACTCAAAAAATAAATCACTATATCTGTTTGAGACATATTTCAAAGTGTCTAAAAACAACAGGGTTATTTTACAACACGGCAGCTTTTCGAAAGCCGAATTGATTCGTGCTCTCGCAACACCAAAACGAAAATCGCTTTTAATTTTATTATATTATTATTAAAGGGCGTAGCCAATCAATGATTTTGCCCCGAAAAAACCTCATTTTCATTTATAACTTAAGTTTTCCGTCGTTTTTTTAAAATTGTTTCTGATTTCAAATACACCTTGATCTAATTATTTAATGTTGAAAAATATAATTAAAGAAATATTTTAGAAAAGTTCAGGCACAGCTGCCCCTTTTTGGAAAGCTGGCTACGCCCTTGCACGCAGTTGTTAAGTGGTTACTGTACTACGTCTTACTTAAGTGTGGAACGTAAATCACAAAATAATATTTTTTTTGATTTCATATAGTATATAGCAATATATACAGATCAGTGGCGTACGCAGGGGGGAGGGGGTTGGGGGTTAAGCCGACATGGAATATATTTTTTTGTGCAAAATACTGTACTAAGAAAGAAGCATCTAAAGACAAATTAGTAAATTTGACCCAAATTAACAACAATTTTGAAAAAAAATTTCATCGATGGACCGTGAATTATAAAGAATTATTATACATTTAAGTCGAGGCGGTCATCCAAGGTTTCTTTTTTCAATTAATTTTTAAAATTTCCGGTTTTGATCGACAAATATGTAAATTATTTTTGTCAAATGTCAAATAAATAAATTGGAATACATTACAATTTTTGAGCAATTTAACCACAGAGCTTAAAAGCAATAGCAAAATACAAATGACGTGTACAACATTTTTTGATTTGAAATTATGTTATACTTGAAGGTAAAATTTAAAAATTTGCTCTACACATCCCGCAAAGTTTTTCAATGATTATTAATTGAGGGCTCTGCGAAATGAGGCCCTAAAAATAAAATGAAATAAGGCCCCAACAATTTATATAGAAAACAAATACCACCCTGTTTGATAAAATTTGGGGCGTTATGTTCTTTTTTGGGGCATTATTTCCTAAATAAAATGAAGTAAGACCGAAAAACTAATTTTTGGGGCCCTGTTTCATTTTTATAAGGAAATAAAACGCCAATTTTTAATATGATTTTTTGGGTTCTTGTTCATTTTTTCTTATATTTTCTAAATACAGAAATCGCATGATTTTTTTGTATCAAATTTTCATTATTTAATTGAAAAAATTGATTCAATTTTAGCGCCGCTTGCGAAAATTTGAGACAACAAAATCGGGAGATTTTAGTATTATAAACTCCTTTCCACGCGCGTTTTAAAAATTGCTTCGGCGCTCTTTCTCTTTTCCAATTTTACTTTCAAAGCAGGCACTAAACCTGAATTAAATTTCAGCTTGAGTCAAGGCAATTATATTGGCCTAAATCTTTTACAACCATCGGACAACCATCCCATTCCCGTTTTCCATAAAATATAACTATAACCGTTATCGAAATCGGACGAGTTAGACACCGCAATCGATTCGTTGACAAATGAAAAATTTTATGTATACAGTCTGGTTTACGGAAACCGCTTGTGAAATGTGGATTTTAATAAATTTTCAAAATATTGCTCGTTTTTGGAGCCATAATTTGCCCTTCTCAGAGCCTTTCTATGTTTTCTGTGTAGAATTGAGTTTTGGAAAGAAAATCGCACTGGACTTTTGTTAATTCTTGTTGGTCCACCTCAGAAACACTAAAAAACAATCTAAAGATTCAACCTATTTGCTCTATCACTGTGTTTGCCCCGCGTTTTGAAAATTTTTTAGACGGTCAAAGGCATTTGTGCTCAACCTAAAATTTCAGAATTTCGTTTAGCTTGATGATAAAAATGAACACGCAGTTAGTTTATATATTTTGAAATTTCATGTTGAACAAAAATTTGTTTGAAAATTATGCAGGAAATGAAGTGCAGTTGTTTTTCAGTTTTCCAATAATCTTATTTTTTATTATGTTACAAACAGATTAATGCAAACAATCAAAATTTTACTGCTTCGGTACGAGGACTGTTCAAAAAGTTATCGGCCGTCAAAGTGGGTGTCCAAAAAAAAAAAGGTATAGTGCTGGCGGCCATGATTCCACGTCCCCAGGTTTTGTGAAATGAAAACTAAAAACGGGTTTATAATCAGTCTAGATGTCATTCTGGTCTGACCCTCGAAAATATTTTTGTGATTATTTTTGACAAAATGGCAGCTATTGAAAATTTCAAATTTGGACCCTTTTGTTCAGGGATCATATTATTTTTAAAATAAAAATTATTTGTTGATTTTTATCAAAAAGATAAAAATTAATTCTCATTTTTCGATCAAAATAAAAAAGATTATGAAATAATAATTAAATTTCAATTTTTATTCAAAAATCATAATATAACCCTTATTTTTTTATAGAAAAAAGGAATTATTTGTTTTCAATTTTCATTAAATATAAAAATTATTTTTCAATTTTTAAAATTAAAATTAAAAATAAAAATTATTTTTCAATTTTTATAATAAAAATTTAAAAAAAATGTATTTGCAAAATTTAAAAACATTCATGATGTGCGGCTCAATACTTATCATATGATACATCAAATGTCCTTATAGGACCAACATTAATTAGGGTTAGACCAGAATGGTGTCAATTCTGCGTCGATTTTACATTAAATCATCAAAATCGGTTCAGTGTAACTAAAGATATGATGGCCGCCAGTTAGAAAAACGTAAAAAAGTAATTTGAAAATGACTTGTTTTAGCGAAGCCATTGTCATAAATATCTTCTAAAGTATATCGAATTTTAAAAAAATCCTTGTGGTTCGATATTCTCAAATATTCAAATTATGAAAAATTTCAAAAAAATGGAAACAACAATTTTGATCATGGAGATTACCCCCTTACATTCATCAGATATTTACCTACTTTACGGGTGCAGAGTATATTGTAGTCCCACTTTCTAGGTACTTCTTCAACTGGCAACCGTGAATGGTACACCAGTTTGCAACCTCTTAGGGCCAATAGTGAATTTCGAAGTCTACCGTGAGTTTTGAAGTTTATTCTTTGAGTAAATAAAAAATCAAACATTTTTTCAAAATATTTTTTATTAATTTTGTTCGCTTATGAAATATGAAAAAAAAATACAATTTAAAATTTTGTCTTAATACATAAAACTTAAGTTTACAGGAGAAAAAAAATTTGCAGCATAGTCATACATACACATACATACACATATTCATATATAAAATTAAACTGGTCAGATTGCGCGATTTGGCTTAGGACTATGCATTTTAAATTTATCAAGTATACGCAGCATTGTACAGCTCCAAGAACTTAAACGTACTGAAATGTGATCTCGTTCCCCCCATTAAAAAATATACATTTATATTCACAGATACGCTGCCCCCGTTTAAACAAAAAAATATGGAAAATTTATACTGAACTGCAACTCGCACGCGTTCAACGCAACAAGCCGCTTGAGATGCTGGAGACACTCTAGGCACTGGCCACCTTGCTGTTGAAGGCCGCCAGCTGCGCCTTGAGCGCATCAATCTGGCACAGCAGCTCAATATTCTGACGCTCCAGATAGGCAGCCCGGATGGCAATCTCATCCTCCTTGATGCGACGACGATCACGCGACTTCTTGGCGGCGGCATTGTTCTTGCGCCGACGCTCATAGTAGGCCGCATCCTTGACCTGGCCGGCACCCAAACCGCTGGAGGAGGCCCCATTGAAGCTGGTGTTGGCGGTGGAACCAGTGCCTGTGCCGCCTCCAGCCAATTTGTCAAAGTTACCCGCATGCGAATCGCAATCGCTGGATTCCTCCACACGATCCTCACTCTCGCTGTTGTTGTTGGAGGAGCTGCCCTCGTTCACACTGCCACTACGTGAGTTGGTGCGTCGCATTTTGGGATTGGTCACGGTGCGGGAGCCACCATTCGAGCTGCGTATCTGTTCGAGCACACGCTTGCGGTACTCGGTGTAACGTTCCACCCGTGGATTGTCCAGTAGCACATCGGTGGCGGCAAAATTGGCGGCTATGACGAGTGGATCACGAGGAAATGCCTTGAAGGGACGTGTATTTTTGGTGACATCCGCGGAGCTGTTGGCGGTGGTGGTGGGTGTGGTGGGCTGAGCGGGTGGAGATTGAGGAGTTTCGAGTACATCGATTTGCATGGTGCTGGCGGTGCTGGCTGGTCTGGGTGAGGCAGCCACAGCGGCAGCAGCGGCAGCTGCCGAGGCAGCCGCAAATGTTTGCAACAAGCTGGCCGTGGGATTGGGATTGGGTTTGGAGGTGGGCTCCTGCTTGATGTTGTTGCCATAGTATAGAGCTGGATAGAGAGTGGAGAGTTGCTGTTGCTGCTGCTGTTGCTGTTGTTGCTGTTGCTGCTGGGCAAACAGCAGATTGCTGGGCGAGCCCGTGGGTGAGCCACTGCCATAGCTATAGTTGGTCTGATAGGGTGAGGGTGTCTTGCGTGGTGTTTCCACACTATCACAGCGACGTGATAGATCTAAAACCTCAGCGGAGGCGGGCTGTTGCTGCTGCTGCTGCTGGGCTGAGAGCTGCCCCCAGCAACTGTTGCTGATAGGCATAGGCCGTGTACAAATCCATTTTGGGCAGGGCCTGATGCGGCATTTGATGCTGTGCCTGATGATGTGAGTGATGGTGGTGCTGGTGATGATGGTGGTGATGCAGCAAAGGCTTGCGATCTATAGAAAGAGAGGGAGAGGGAGCGGAAATTAGCTTGCTGTTTCATTCAAAGGGGGCGTGTCGCACACTTACCAGTCTTCAAATCAAAGAACTGCCCGGCCATGAGTTTCTCGTGCATCAACATGATTTCGCTTTTACTCCAAAAAATACTTTTTTTAATCCAGAAATTGTGCGATTTTACTCGACAGTTTAAGCTAGCTGATAGATAACTCAACGCAAACGTAGTCAAACGCAAACTGATTTCATCTCACCCGCCACGTCAACCTTTTATACCCCTCAACCCGGCTACGCCGACGCCGACGTTGCCTTTTTTCCCATTCACTTACCCCTCGTTGCAATGGCGGACAAACCGAAGTCATCGACGAAGGGCAGGTAGCTGGACGAGTAGCCGACGACGCCAAAGGGGTGACTACAACAGTAACAGTTGTTGGGCTCGCACTCGCTCTCTCTCTCGCTCTAGCATTGAAAGGGTTTTACGACCCTGGGTCGAGAGGGTAGTTGTGCATTTTTCGCGAAAAATATTGTAAGATTACTTTTTCCCTCTTTGGCATTGTTTGGTCGCCATTTAGCGTAATTTGGCAAAGGAAAGAAATGCGGCATGTTTAGGGCTAGGAAAATGTTTTTTTTTTTTTTTTGGCAGACAGTAGCCCATTCTCGGTGGTTTTTTGATTTACCACAACTTCAAATGCAAAATAATTTTAAACAAGAATTTTTCTTAACCCTTGCGAAAATAAAATTTCTGTTTAAATAATTAAGAAACTAGAAGAAAGCTGACTTCGGCTCGGTCGAAGTATATCTACCCTTACGCCAAGAAAACCCCACCATTAGACCCTTAAATTATAATTCAATTTCTGACTTTTGAAAACATTTCAACTTTGTTAACTTCTAACATGTTGAAGCTCCAAAAAGAATTTCTTAATGAGAGTTTTTAAAATTAAACTTAAAATGATTCAACGTCTGATTGCGAAGAAAAGAAATTTATGATACAAATAGAAATCAATGAACGATGTTATAGATTCGTTCGAAAATTGTCGACAAATGTTTTAAAATTTTGGAAAGGTCAAAAGAACGAGGATTGAGAAATATTGCTTTGTCTATTCGGCTGTTCCATCAACTCAGGTATCAGTTGAACTAGCAGAGCTCCTAGAAGATGTAAAGCTCATTAATAGACCCCGGATTTTATGCAAAATCATATTTTGAACGTGGGGACAGAAATTAGTTCTGATTGCACTGAAATTTGATTCATAAAAAAAAATAAGATTGGACCTAAGTTATTTTTGCATATTTCATATTTTTGCATATTCAGAATTTCATCGACATATTTTCCGACATATTATCAAAGCAGGCTTCCAAAATACATATTTAAAATAAACATTTTTGAAGTCGCCGCACTGTTGTGAGCAATATAACTTATAATATGTAAGGAAATTTTAAATATTGAACTACTACCGGGGCAACTGCATTGTAGCTGCATGCTTTTATGCTACAAATTACGAAGGTATTAAATCTTTACTTATTATTTTTAATTGTTACAATCATTTTAATATGAGATGAGGGGAGATGCCAGAGCAATTTTGCAAGAGCTTCTAATAGATAACCCACTCTGTGTAGTTGTAACGCCTTAGCAGCTAGGATGTAAGGCAGACACAGTATGGGGAAGACAAGATGAAATCCACTTCAAGGTTTTATTCATATACATGTGTAACTTCAATTGACAATTTAAAGGGCATAGCCGGATAAGCCTGGGAAAAATGCCCCAGAAGATTTTTAATTATTTTGAATCAGGGATGGTAGCTATTATCTAGGAGGGTATGTGTTTCAAGTCAATAGGTCTATTGGTTGACGAGCAATATGCAGAAATGCTAAAACATAAATATCGATATATTTGGTCTCACATCACGTTTTATCATGAACTGTTGATTGAAAATTGATAAGATCCGCTACAAAATTCGGGATTTTGGTCAAAATTTTCAAAATTGGAAATGACCACTTTCCAGTTTCGACAATACCACGGAATTTTCACAGTTGATTCTAACCATCTAATTAAGAAAAAAATTCAGAATTTTAAAGATTGGTGCAACAAGGTCAAATTAACAAATAACATAAAAATATAAATATTTGGTATTTAATTTTGTTTTAACCTTTATCAAGGCATATCGGCAGGCTTGGCTATGCAAACAACAGCCAACAGTTCGCATGCCATTAGTAGCTGCAAACTAATGCCCTATAATTCAGTCAAGAGTTTTGCCATTAGGTGTTTATTTAATAAAAATGTGATATGTTTTTTTTTTTAATGTACCAGGACTTGATTCGTAATAAAATGCAATCATCTGTTTTCTGCAACTCATCTAAAAAAAGATTTGATCCGACAAATCACGATCACTCTTTAGATACCAAGCTTTCTTGCGCAGGATTTCTATTCTTGGCAGCATTTAATTGTCGACTTTTCCACCAAGAAGCTGGTACTTTTGTTATAAAATTCCGTGCAAAGCTTTAAATGCCCATCCAGAATTGTTTTGCTTCCCTGGTCGGCGGCTGTTTTCTTTTTGCGTTTCAGCGCTGGCAGAAGAACTTTATAGCCTTTTCCTTCGAGATCCTCGACAGCATCGCTAAACCCTCGATCAACAACAATTATATCTCCTGGCTAAAGCAATTTTTGAAGTCTGAGCAGATCAAGTAGTAACTGCTTTATAATTGTTGCGTTATTTACATTGGAATTATATGGCTCTGCCATGTCAAAAATATAACTATTGTGATGGTTTGCACAGGAGAACTTTCTTCTGACCTGAGCATGATTTCTTTTGCGGATTTTATAGCGGACATATGCTCCATCGAAAATGATCACCAATTTATCGACACCTGTTTTTAATAACGATTTGGTTATTTCTGTTTTATTTGCCGTACCAATTAATCTAGATTCAGCATTCAACCCAAAGATTGCTAATACATAATTTTGAAAATACGTTGCTACTTCTTTTACATATTGAGAAACCAATTGCGGCTGGGTTATTCCAAATAGATTAGCAATTGTTTCGCTGCTGTTGCCAAGTTTCATCTTGGATAAAAATATTATTAAAGCCTGTTCCTTTTTACGACCAGTCGAATTTCTCATTGAGGGTAAAGATTCCATTAGAAGTTACAAAATCATATGTTATTTTACCCTTGCAAAGCTTAAAAATTAACAAAAGTTGCATACGTTAATACGAAATATTCATCCGACCTATAAACTATATATTTCTTGCAGGGGACGATGAATTGTTTGTCCGCCGTCGTCTGTGTCTGCGTCGTCTGCGTCTGTTTCTACAAATGTTCCAGTAAAGCTGAGTAACTACAGAGTCTTCTTTACTAATGATAAAGTGGATGACTAATATAGCTGTATGTGAAAATTTTGGTTTTATTGTTCACGTTTCACTTCAGCAATTATAAATATTATCGCTTTTACATATTTGGAAGTTTTGGAAGGATTATAGCTGTCATTGTGGGAAAGGTGTTTTATGCTGCGTTTTTAAACGGTACTGTGAGTAAACAGTCAGATTATTTAACAAGTCGCTTTTTTTACATGTTTTGCTTTTTATGCAAGGTTCAAGTCAAGGATCATCAAGCCTGTCGAGATGCTGATAAATATATTTAAAACAACTGATGAATGTACCATTATCAACGAATATAGTGATGAAGATTAAAACAAAATTAAATACCAAAATATGTATATTTTAATGATTTTTATTAATTTGACCTTGTTGAAACACTCTTAAAAATCTAAGTTTTTTTACCCTTGGAGAGGGTATATTAAAATTGTCCGAATGTTTGTAACGCATAGAAGAAGTATATATTCTTGATCAGCATGACGAGCTGGGGTTGATTTAGCCATGTCCGTCGGTCCGTCCGTCTGTCCGTCCGTCTGTTTCTATGCTATCTCCTAAGTCAGTTTTAAAGCTATCTCAACCAAACTTTGCACGAAGTCTTTTGGGTATAAATACTCTGCACATTTATCGGAACCGGCCGGATCGGATGACTATATCATATAGCTGCCAAGGAACGATCGGTTGAAAGTAGTTTAAAGTTTTTGTTTTAAGCTATCGTACCAAAGTCGTATTTAAGGTTTTTATGCTTTACATAATTTCGGCAAGTTTTCACGCCACTCGGGCAACTGTATAGTATAGCTACCATACAAAAGATAGATCTGAAAAAAAGTTTTAGTATGAAAAACTTTTTGTTTTCAATGCTATCGCTCCCAATTTCGTTACTGATCAATATGATATGCTTACACATAATTCTGTCAAGTCTGATCCAAATCGGATGACTATAGCATATAGCAGCCATGGGAATGATCGGTCGAAAAATTAGTTTTAGTGAGAAAAAACTTTTTTTGTTTTCAATGGTCAGCGTGTTTGTACGTTTCAGTTATAAATATTATCTGTCTCAACACAATTTTAGAGAGTTTGATCAAAATCGGATGAATATATCGTACAGCTGCCATATCAAAAACGGGCAGAAATATATCACGCCAAGGGTAGATAAACTACGGTCGGGAAGTTAGCTTCCTCTTTTTTTTTATTAATTAGATGGTTAAAGGACACATCAACTGTAAAAATTCCGTGATATTGTCCAAATTGGAAAGTGGTCATTTCCAATTTTGAATATTTTGACCACCGTTTTTAGACCAAAGGAGTAAGAGTAAAAAATCCCGAATTTTGTAACGGATAAATACGTTAAATCCTATCAATATTTAATCTACAGTTCATGATAAATCGATATTTATGTTTTAGCATTTCTGCATATTGCTCGTCAAACAATAGACCTATTAACTTGAAACTGGACAAAAAACCCTCCTAGATAATAGCTACCATCCCAGATTCAAAATAATTAAAAATCTTCTGGGGCAGTTTTCCCAGGCTTATCCGGCTATGCCCTTTGTTAATTAAAAAAAAAGTAAAATAAGTAAAGCTACAAATGTATCTACCGCACCGACCAAATAAGGAGAACTTTTTTACGATATGCCCCTGTTCACATCGATTGGCCGGCGCCGTAGATTTACAAATTCGGTGCAGACAAAAAAGCTAACAGAGTGCGGGAATTGATGTAGTGGGAGCTTTGAAACGACAATATGTGGTAAAGGTCGTTGTAGTTATCGCACAGGACTCGAAGAGGAATAAACAATCGTATTTAAGATAGATATTTCAGGATGGTTCACTTCTCGCCTCTCTCGCCTCTTTGACTTGCAGGGATGCAAGTTTAGTGTTTAGCGAACTAGCTGATAGTGGGACAGTGGTACTCAACTTACTAAAATCGGGTCTGCTATTCAACAAAAATTACATTGAAGCCATGCCAAAAATAATTCAATAGCCTGAGAACTCATCGAATTTACTTTAGACTGCAATGGAATTACTGAAAGAAGCCCATGAGGTTTTGAACAGGGTTGCAAAAAGTATGGGAACGGGTTGTGCACTAAGCTGGAACAAGTTTTAAAAAAGAGCCCAGATTTCAAAATTATTAAAAAGGTCAACGACGGTCGCGTTCCGAATGACATTTGACGTTTTTAAAGTCAAATTATGAATAGTTCAAACTCCAAACACTAGATGGACCTCCCTGTATTAGACTTTTGATTGCAAAATGTTACTCGATGCCCTCATTATTTTATATAGAGGTCTTTGGGAAGTGTGGTGCCATTGGTTTTAACAAAATCAATGTTTTTGTCTATAACATAAAACCACGAAGTCATATTACGGAACATGCAATCAAAGTTTTTAAACCCAGCTTAAAATCGTATACAATTCTGAGAGTTTTGACTATGCTGCATAAAAATTTATATACGAAAAAACCTTCTTACTTATACTCTATGCTAAGCTTTAGTGAATCAATGAGGACTAAGAATATTATTTCTATAAAGACCAAACTTGCTAAATTTGACTCACAGTTCTTTATTTATGCCGTTCGTCTTTGGATCCAGCTACCATATAACCTAAAGACAGTTACAAGCGCATCGCTATTTAGAAAAACCACAGTCAACTACACACATTTGAAAATACAGCAAAAATAAAATATATATTTAAATATATTGTAGTATAGCTGCCATAGAAAAGATTGCTTCGGAAAAAGGTCTTAGTAAAAACAACTTTTCTGTTTTCAATGCTATCGCTACCAATCTTGATATTTATCAACTTTTTATGCTTCCACATTATTCTGATAAGTTTGATCCAAATCGAATGTCTTAGCGAAATCATGAAATTTTGTGGACGACAGTCTACTAAGCACTCGTTTTAGATATTCCTGAATATTCGTTCAAATCAGGGCAAAATCCCGATACGAATTTCGGTTCCGGTTCCGATACCGGCTTTATATACTCTCCCGAAATGAATGTTTCGGGTAAAGGTTCCATTTCCGTTTTCAATTAATTTCGGTTTTCGCTTTCGATACGGTACCTGCACTTTTATTTCGGTATTCCGGTACGTACCGATATAAGTAATACTTATTTTTAATACTGAAAAAACTAAATTCTGAGATAAATTTAAATCATTTTATTCCTGTTTAATTAAACAAATCAAAATTCAACACAAAATGAATGGTTTCACATTTAAAGGAAAATGATATATACTTCATATTTCGTATTTTTTTACGTAGTTAACATGTAAGATCTAATGATTACATTATATGCTCATAAATGTTATATTATGCATTGTTAGATTTCGAATTTAACTTCGAATTTTATACGTCCACTATATAGCATTCTTGTGATTTGCTCGCAGTAACATAATTGCATTCAATTCGGTTGATGCATTGTTTTCAAAAGAGGATTTCTCTCGCTTTTCTATTTCCTGAAAAAACGATTTCGCAAGAGAAGACGAATTTTTTGATATTTTCAATTTGCAGTTTATAGAAAAGGAATAAAAATCGCCCAAAACTAGATTTTCGGCTTTAAGTTTAGTTGTGTCCACCTTCATAGATTCTTATATGCGTACAATTTCTCAAACTGAGTCCCAACACTTTCCGGTTCAAGAAAAGTCCTGTATTTGTAGCCGCCAGCAAATATTTTGGCATCCTGTAGGTTGAGCTCCAGCGCGTGGTGCATTTTTCCTAAAAAAATTTTTTTTTTTTTATATCGATAGTTAAATAGTTTTATATAATAAAAAAATTTTTATAAAAAAAAATTATGTATTTGGGTTCGAAAATAATTTTTTTATGCATTGCAAACTTCTGGATCCTTCACAGGGGTCTAAAAATCGAGGTCAGTTCTGAAATTTGGGACAAGCGAAAGACAATAAACGGGAAAGCGTGTCAATGATAAAAAGGTAAAGTAAAGCAATAACCTAAAGACATACAAAAACAAAAAGCTTTAAAAAAGGTCAATGAAAAGTAGAAGTTAGAAAGCAGAGAGCTAGAGTTAGAATAGGATCAGCATATTGAAAATGTTCTTCTCCCATCTCCCATTAAAAATATTCAATGAGATATCCTGATTGATTTAAATTTCCTTTGCTTTCCTAAGAGTAACTTTCTGTGTAGATTTAGGAAATAAAATTCTAAATTTAAGAAACCTTTTACTAAATGCTGATTAGACCTACTCTATATACACTTGTGTCTGGTCTACATCTTCCTCCATACAAGCATTGACTATTAATAAATTAATCACCCCGGTCTGGTGGCACTAAAAATAATTAAAAATATTTCTGCGCCATGGCTCTTTCAGCACTTCCGTTCGAAAACCCCGTTAACAATCGAGGCGCCTTAAAAACAAACCACAAGAACCGTTGGGTCAATAGTTAAGTAAAGTTAAACAAAGGCTTAGACGCTGGCCATTTGTCCATTGCCCATTGCTATCCCTATCCCACGCTCAAGGCGGAAGGCATTTTCTAAAGTAAACAACAACGGGCCACTTGTCATCATCATCCTTATTTGGCAGAGTCGGCATGAATCAAAAATCATCATCGAATGTCCTTGATGCAGGCATTCCAGGAAGTGCATACGAAGAATGAGGTAGGTATCAAATGCGCTAACGCGAAAGGCTAGCCAACCTAATTTTCATAATTTGTCACGGCAGAATCATTTGTGCAAGATGTGCGCACAAAATTCGCACACCGAATCCTGTATTGCTGGGATGGGCTGGTCAGCAAAAGGATTTGAAGACAAAAGCGCAAAACAAACGGATTAAACATTCGCAACCCTTGAGCATCATCATCTCTTTCCATGTTTCTAGGTTTAAGTGTAAGGTATGTGCAAATGTATGCAGTGTATGTACGTGTGAGTGTGTGTGTGTGGCGTAGCTCCCTGCTGTTTATAGTCCTTAAGTCAGAAGCATGATTTGCTGTAATTGCTTTAAGCTTTAAGGAAATGTCCTTTAAACTAAATTAGTTTCGTTTGGGTTTTGAATATTTGAGGGTTGGATATTTAAAGTGTACAAATTAGGGGGTCCTTTTTTAGAGTCTATTGTAAGCAATTGAGGCAACCATCTTAAGCTCACTTTGTTGAATGTTTAAATTGGGCATTGTTTCACGAACATTTTAAGCTTATCTATCTCATTTTGGAAGACAACCGATCATTTTTCCATGTTAAGAAAAGTACTTGAAGATTTTAGGTTTTATGTAACAAAAATTCGAACCATCTTGCCTTGTTTTAAGGCGGGTACCCTGGAAAAGGTAGTGCTTATTGTAAGTAATTGCGGCACCCAATTTGTGTTTCCATCAAATCAAACTTCAATCCAAATTGTCACCTGTAGTCTAGGTCCCAAATTTCTCATGCTAAACACAAATTCCGGGGAAATTATAGTAGAAGAGACGAATTAGGAGCTTGTCTTCATGATGCTTAAGTTTCCACTACGGCACAAATATTAGCAACAGGGGATGCGACACATTTCCCATATGCGCTTAGAAGGACGCCCAACGCCATTTACTTTTTTATATAATACTAGCAAAAAGCCCGTCGCGCTTCGCTGCGCCTTTAACAGCATAGAACCAATATCATAATCAGTTTGAAGTCAATCGTGAGAGTCAAATTTTTACCAAATTTGAAAATATTCCCAAAATTTGTTTTCTCTGTAGAACCCAGAAATCGAATCATATCTACATAGGCTTGAAATCAACGTTTTACTACTTCAATACGACTTTACTGCTGCGTTCTTACCACCCCCATCCCACTCCACCCACCCCCATCCACTCCCCACTCCACTTCACACAACTTCCACCCGTTTCCCACCCACATCCCTCCCACTTCCCGCCCACATCCCACCCACGTCCCTCCCACTTCCCGCCCACATCCCACTTCCCTTCCCTTCTGGATTTGTATGCAAAGCGAATGAACTCAGTAGTAAAGTGGCCTACACATGGCCAGCGGTTAATCGTTGTAAAATGTATATTCGTGTTTGTACTGCAAAACTGTTTGTACTGATCGCTTATCGGCAGTATTTCGCCTATAACAATCAACTATAAACTTAATAAAAGAGTGCGGACAAAAAGTTAAGGTGAGTTCGATGTTTAAGAATTTCGATCAGCAAAATACTAATCAAGCACAGAAAAAGAAAACTGCTGGTTTTAGGTGCATTGATGAATTGTTTAAGCCCAATTAAAAACAGACTATCCGAAATGCGTGTGTTTCTCTGTGCTCTGTTGATGGAAGGCCGCTTACAATGACCTCTGATTTCGCCACATTCTACTGAGTTGGGAATTTTATTAACTCGCAATCAGTAAGCACAACCTAGATCGTTTATTTTCCGGTGTGAAGTTTATTATGTCTCCACTAAAATATTAGATGAACGGAAATTCATTAAGCGCAACCCCTATAACGCTTGGGAGGGCGAAAGAGCAAATTAAGGACCTGAATAATAGGAAGGCACAAGGTAAAGATGTCCTAGACAACAGAGTTTTAAATGCTCTTCCTATCAAAGATTTACTCTTTCTGGTTCTTATGTTTAATGCTGCTTTGCGCTTAAACGTTGAGCCCATTTAAAAGCCTGAGTCATACCGCCCTATTAGCCTTTTGTCATTAGTCTCAAAATTTGTTTTTAAAAGATACCTGCACAGAGAAAAATAAAATGCAAAAGCTATACGAAAATTTAGGATTTCTACATGTTTCGACCGGGATTTTCAACCCACTACTTTTGTGTAGCTTTTCTGCACGCAGCATGTTGAAATGAGAAAGCTAAACGCGGCGTGCAGAAAAGCTACACGCGCCCTGTAGAATTCGGAAAGCCACACGCGCGTGCAAAAAACCTACACGTGGCGTGTGGAGTTCAGAAAGCCACACGCGCGTATAGAAAACCTACAGGCGCCGTGTAGAATTCAGGAAGCCACACTCGTGTGCAGAAAAGCTACACAAAAGTAGTGGGTTGAAAATCCCGGTCGAAACGTGTAGAAATCCTACATTTTCGTGTAGCTTTATATTTTTCTTTTTTTTTTACAAATTTATATTTTTTTTACTTAGTCTGGTAGATTTGATATGCCGGCCCCTTGGAGTGCAACACGATTGGGATGATGTTTTAGACGTCTCCGCCACGTCACGCGTGTAAGGCAAGGCCTTTAAGACATTACTTGTATTGAATCTGCTAAAGACACAATCCATAATTTGCTTGCTTGTAATTCTCAAGTTCTAATTCAACGTAATCGCTATTTATATACAGGCAACAGAATTTTGCGCACAATTCGTGTAGATATTCAACACGCAGCGTTTAGATTTTGTAAATCTAAACGTACATTTAGAAATCCCACACGTCACGTGTGACAACCAGCTTGCTAAACGAAAAATGTAAGAATTCAGTACTGATGTAGAGCTACATTTTTCGTGTAGAATTTCCACACGCGCGTGTAGGATTTCAATATCCAAACGTTAATGTAGAAAACCTAAACGTCCGTGTGGTATTCAGATTGCTGCATGAAAAATGTAAAATTACTTGGGAAAATGAGCTGATTTTCTAATGTCGTGTAGACTTTGCCTTTGCCCGCGCAGCATTTAACTTTTCAACATTTGCATTTAGATTTTTCATTTCTACACGTCGCGTGTAGCTTTTCTGCACGTCGCGTGTGGCTTTCTGAATTCTACACGCAGCGTGTGCAATTTAACAGGGCGAAATACGTTGCGTTTAGGTTTGACGTTTCTACACGCGCCGTGTAGCCAATTTTGTTTTCTCTGTGTGCTAAACCGTATATTGGCACTGAATGAAGTGAGACGTAGGATTCCCCCTTTTCAGGAAGTCGCTTGGCCCACCGGAACAACTGAATCGTGTTGTCAATTTTATTATTGATGAATTTGAAGCTACCGACACTCCGAACTCATCCCAAAACTTTTCACCTTTTTTAATGCAATTCAATACTTCTCAAAACAGAAGTTTGCTTTCGCAAATATTTTGAAATTTGAAATCGCACAAGCTTTGCGAAAATGAAAATGGGAACACGGCTGTTCTGGCCCTCCTAGGCTTAAAATTAAAAAAAAACATAATTTAATTCATTTATACCTTTCGCTTCTTAAACCACTTCCACAGACTCAATCGAAGCCAAAATGGACTTGTAAAATTTTTCATTGAATTCAACTTTGTCTCAAAAACACCACAACCTTTTGTTCATTCACTTTTTAACAACTCATTGAAGGCAAAAATAAATTTAAATCTGTATAAAAAAACCACGAACTTATCCACTAATCCCTGGCCTAATCCAACCGTAAAAATGGTGGATTAAACTAAAATGCCAACCTCATTGAATGGTGTTCGCGCTTACCTGACCAGCACAACTCAACCCATCCGTCTGCCCATCATTCTGGGTCATAAAAAGTCGCGGCCAGAGTCCTGAAGCCAAAGAGTTGCAATTTTCGGCGTAAAACCCAGATTCAGCGAAAAAACAAACTGAAAATATAAAAAAATTCGAAAATGAACCGTAAAAAACAATGTCATAAAGCAACACGGCTGTTCCCGGCTGCTGCTGCTGCTCATCATAATGAGCCCCGGTCCAAAGATGCAATATTTGTGCAATCCTTTACTCGTGCGTCCTTGGGACCAGGTAAGCAGTCCGAACGGGTTGTTGGACCTACATTAGCTATTGCCTAAAAAACGAAAAGCCTTTTTTTATTGCATAATGGACGCTTCGGCGAAAACTGTCAGCGCAGGTCACCTTTTTTTATGGGACGCCTCATAAATCGCACACTAAAAAATGGTCGAGAGCAAAGGGTTTTCTCGGTTTCATTGTGAAAGCGCGAGTTTTTATAATATTTCGCAGCAAAATAGAAAACGGCCACAAAGAAAATCAGCGACTAATTGACTAAAAGGGGTTTTGGGTTAAAAGGGTGCGAATGGTTCGCGGAAAAGTTTTTAACTCCTCGTTTGGGAATGGGTTGACAAATTCGTTTACATTTTTGTTAGGTAGCTGGCGTTTGGGAAAGGGATGCTACATTTAAATAGTGAGGACCAAGTGAACCAAGTTGAATTGATAAAGTTTTAAGAAGCTCGATTTTGCATTGCAAAGACTCTTCATTTATAGATACCGCATATCATACAAACTTTTTTTTGGGGGATCCAATGTCAGCTTCCAAGAACAATCGTTTTTTGTTTCACATGTGTCATCTAAAATATCTATAAATCTTTGATATGGGTCTGCTGGAATGCTGAATTTGGTTGTGGTAAAGTTCAATCAATCAAAGCATTCGTATGGCAGCTATATGAAATAGACGTCCGATCTCTAAGGGTATTTTTATTTGTTTATAACTTCAATAAATAATATCTTTTAAACATAAAAGTCTCCATCTTTTTGAAAACAGCATAATTTAAGTAATGTTTGGGGCAATAAATTGTTTATCCTTAGAAGTTATATCATGGTGTTTGCCACAGAGTTTTGAAATTGACTGCGTGGCAAGCTTTTTTAAAAAACCCTTTTTTACAACATTTTTTTGACGATTTTTTAAAATTGTTTATAAATTGAATTTTTTTTTGCAAAACCGCAAATCCCGTTTCGGTGGGAGTGTCGAGATCTAATTTCGGGTTTTTTCTTTATTAAAACAAAAAATGTTGAATTTTGAAACCGTTCGATTTGAAAAAGAATGACCCATATGGGTCATTCCATGTTAAACACCTTGGATTTTAATATGAAAAATATTTTGTTTTTTTTTTTTAAAAAGTTTAAATATTTCTAAAAAACTTTTTACTAAAAGAAAAAGTCTTCGAAATTACAGTGGTTCACGCAGTTTTTCAACCGTTCTGTTTATTGCATGGTTTTTGCGACTTTTTGAACCGCGATTAAGGTTTGATTCGGTTCGCTCTTTATCCATTTAATAAACTAAAGAAATATATTTTTGATAAAAGTTTTCAGATTATCCATTAAAATGGAATTAGGTTTTCAGGTAATCGGGTATGCCACTATAGGAAATTTTGCCATTTATTAGACATAAACCCCTTTTCCGAAAGTGCTTAAAACTTAAATTTTTTTGTCTCATTAGTTTACAAATACATCAGTCTTCAATGTTACGTGCCACGAATTTTGATTTAACAGAGCACTGTTAACTGAGCAGCTGCTAAAGTGAGGTTATGCTAACGAATGACAGTTCAATGTTAAATGTATGTTTTTTTGCAGCAATTTGTAATGGCCAAATATCATTAAAAACAGAAAGTTTTGTAGAATATTTTTGATGGAAGCTACTTGTTGTGGTATGTACTATGTTTTAGTGCCTTTGATCTGTAGAAATTAATCGTGGCGTCCCTGAAGTTGAGGGTATTTGTGATTCATCCCACAAAAAAAAATTTGGGAAAAAAATTCAACTTTGCAAAGCCCTACCAAATTTTGTTTAGATTTGTTAGAGCTGTGACTTTTACCACCTTTTAGAGCTATAAATTCAGCTTCTGTTTCACTTTTTCTCAACCGCAATTATGTGCAATTCTTTGCAAAATTTCCCTTTTTTGGCACTCAAACTGATTTTCTCCAATGCCAAGTAAGACGTTGCAGTCGAGTGCGGCTTAACCGAGTTCGAGAAACCCGAGTAAATTCATAGTGCTCCTGCCCGGAGAAAAAAGTATGCAACATTTTTATTAGGGTAGGTGGGGTGGTGGGGGGTTGGTTCGTCAAAGTCCTTATTCGCCCAAACTGATATGGTACAGATAAAAGAAGCTATTTTTAATAGTTTTTTTTAAATACAGAGTTTACAGTTTTTGATTAACAAAAATAAATAAATAGATAACAATAATACATTTAGCTAGTGTACAGGTAAATAGACTAAAATATACGATTAATCAGAAATATTCTGCTATAATGCTCTGCCTATAGAGAGAAGCCTCTTTTAAAAATTGGTGCAGCGTGTTCCAGTCGGGTCCGTTTAGGATTGAGATCAACTGCTGAAGGTCCAGTTTTCCAAGACGCCAATGGGCAACTCTGATTTCCGCAGAATTGGACAGATTGCAATGAAATGGGTCGTGTCTTCAATGCTGTGAAGATTGCACAGGGAACATACGTTGTTTGTATTTCTATATGATCTATGGTTGAGTTGGAGCAATTCGCAGCGTGCACGGAAAACGAAGGAAATAAGTGATCGGCTGTATTTGTCGTTGAAGTAATTATTTAACCCCAAAGAGAGATTCAGGCGTTTATAAAACATCCTGCTAGAGCTGTTGTAGGCTTGGTCAATAAAATTTGCACGATTACTACAGTCAATCCTCTCTAGTAAGCTGCTGTGAGATTTTTTCCAGGAAGCTTTATCGCATAGGTCAATCTGCAGATTGTGCTCCTCAGCCAAAGCGCGCCAAACGGCAAAACAGTGAGATTGACGTTCCAATAAAAATTTTGCCGTAGCGTATACCAGGCGACTTTCGGGAAGGTCAAACGTTTTCCTCATGTATCCAAAATGTGAGCCCAGTGTATAAGTAAAAAACGAAGGGAGACCAGTTTCTAGGTGTATTGCGTAGTTCGGCGAATTACGTGGTAGACGAACGACTTTTTTGATGAAATATCTTTGGAGTCTTTCTATTTCCTCGTATGTCCTGAATCCCCACATCTGAGAGCCATAACACATAATTGAACGGGCAGTGGCTTCAAACATTCGGTATTTGACACGATGTGGCACGTGCTGTTTATCCAGGAGCGTGTTCCATGTACAATTAAGATCTTTTTATAGAATCTCTAATTTTTTGCCTGCATGTGTGAGCTCAGCGACATGTTGGAGGACAGAGTAATTCCCAAAAATTCCCAAATATTTAAAGGAGGTAACCCGTTCGATTATTGCTGAATTCATGTGCCATTTCTAACGACCATGGTTTTAGTTTTTTTTGTGTTGACTTCCAGACCCCAAGGGCAGCAGTATGCGTACAGTTCATCTAACATGTGTTGCAGGGCATTTGGTGAGTTTTCCCCTTAGTACTAAATCGTCTGCGTACATCAAGAGTTTTACGCGCGAGCCTCCAATTAAAATGCCTCCCGAAAGCGAAGTTGTTAAGTCGTCTATAAACAGCGCAAACAAAAGCGGGCTTAACAGGCACCCTGTTTAAAGATTGAAAGATATTTAAAAGAAATAAGGAAGAATGTTTTGTGCAATTCTGGCGATGAATCGCGGAAATTTAACCGAATAATACCATAATTTGAACGATGATTATTTACGCTAAAACGTATTAGAGGTCGTAGGAAACAAGCTGCTGGAGATTACTTGGTACAAGAAGTAAGCACACCTGCTCGTAAAATGTAAAAACGACAAGCTGAGCATGCAGCAGTTCTTAAGATAGTTTATATAAGTCCTTAAAAGGCAAAAATGATCCGAAATTTAGTGATTAGTGATTTTTGGGAAAATTTCCTATAGTGGTATGTTCCAATTTCAACTTTGAAATCCTACAACATTACATATATGTAGTGACCTGTATGAAGTGTCGAAAACGTCTTAAAGATGCCCATATCTCGCAAACCATTTTGAATTTTGCTTTAAAATTTTTGACGAAGTTTTAGGTCTTGAGATCACCTACTCAGACGGAGGGACTCAAGATGAGCACAAATGTTACCAAAAACGATGCTTGAACGGTTTTTCTCATTTGTACTAGAATTTCCTCACTTTAAGAACAATTTTTTCGAGATTGCAAAAGCTCAAGTCGAGTTTATATTGTTACGTTTTAAGAACATGATTTTATACTCGATTGGGTAAAAAAAAAATTGATTTATTTATTATCAGGTGTGAGCGGGTTCCTCACATTTGGAAGGAAAAGGGAATAAGGACATACCTCTTTGGATTGGAAGAGAAGGGAGGCAGGCGCCTGCTTCTCCACCAAATATATTCCGTAGTATAAAACGAACGTCAACGACTCAATCCACCTGACTCGTTTTATTTAAGTTTTTCTTCAGAAAAACACAGAAAAATTTGTTCGGGCTTCACTGGGAATTGAACCCGATACCTTCTGCACTTAACGAATTCAGCCGTTGCACACTTGTGCAGATTCACATTTAAAGAGCATACTTGTGCTTGGTTGAGCTGACAAGAAGTTCAGTTGAAAAAAAAAACAACAACAAGAGGGAGAAAGATTAATTTTTGACCACTTTGAAGTCTAAGGCAACTTGTTTTCTGAAAAGGCTTTTCCATCTGAGTACAATAAGGTCTTTATAGCAAATCATAAAAATCTTAACTGAAATTATACTATAACAAATTTTGAGTTAGCTCTGGAATTATACAGCGTTATCATTTCCAGGTTTATTTGATATTAAATGATTTCCTAATTACAGCAAAAATATTACATTCCGCACTAAATTTCCTGCATAATATTACAACAGTTTTTTGTTGAAAATTAATTGCAAAAAGTTTGCTTCATAAAATTATTTCAGTGTTTCTGAGGTGGTAAGACCAACAAGGACCAACAAGAATTTACAACAAAATTGGCTTTGGGACCGAATTTTAGATGCTAATTTTGTTTGAAAAGTCAATGCCCTAGGGAAAATCCTTAATAACCTAATAATATTTTCATCCAATAATTATTACATGACTAAGCATGCAACTGACCCTCAGAGCTTAAAAAGAGAGAAGTAAGAGCGTTGCAGTCGAGTTGCCCAACTTAAAAATTCCTGTACAATTGAAACATACATGCAAACACACACACACACGCGCACGCAAACTAACTTACACGCCTTAGCTGAACCAAACTTGAGCTGCGAACGGTTTACAATTACAATTACTAATTATCTCTAAAAGGTACAAACCATATATCTACGAAACTGTGGGAGTTATGACGTTTTTCCAAAATGCAGGGACGGTATGGGCGCGGCTTTAGTTTAAGTTTGGGACAACAGAAGAAAGAACAGTGACCACCGATTCTCATATCAGCAAAATGAACCTGCTGTGTGTGAATCTTGCTCCGATGCGCATGGACTTTATTGTGGTTCACACTCGAAGCGAGTGAATGTCGGTGCAATTTATTATGAGACTGACAAGACATCTTTGAGTTTTTGGAATGGTTCAAAAAATTAAGGCGATTTCAATAAACAAAATAATAAGAAATAAAAGTGCGTGAGTCTTGCAGGCGCCGTGCTCCGATGCGCATGGACTTTATTGTGTTGGTTCACACTTCGAAGCAAGTGCATGTCGATGCAATTTATTATGAGACTGACAAGACATCTTTGAGTTTTTGGAATGGTTCAAAAAGTTAAGGCGATTTCAATAAACAAAATAATAAGAAATAAAAGTGCGTGAGTCTTGCAGGCGCCGTGCTCCGATGCGCATGGACTTTATTGTGGTTCACACTTCGAAGCGAGTGAATGTCGATGCAATTTATTATGAGACTGACAAGACATCTTTGAGTTTTTGGAATGGTTCAAAAAGTTAAGGCGATTTCAAGAAACAAAAAAATAAGAAATAAAAGTGCGTGAGTCTTGCAGGCGCCGTGCTTCGATGCGCATGGACTTTATTGTGGTTCACACTCGAAGCGAGTGGATGTCGATGCAATTTATTATGAGACTGACAAGACATCTTTGAGTTTTTGGATGGTTCAAAAAGTTAAGGCGATTTCAATAAACAAAAAGAAAAGCTTCGCTAGGTCCGTCAATTTTATAAAGATCTTTGAGTTTTGGAATGGTTCAAAAGTTAAGGCGATTTCAATAAACAAAATAATAAGAAATAAAAGTGCGTGAGTCTTGCAGGCGCCGTGCTTCGATGCGGATGGACTTTATTGTGGTTCACACTTCGAAGCGAGTGCATGTCGATGCAATTTATTATGAGACTGACAAGACATCTTTGAGTTTTTGGTATGGTTCAAAAAGTTAAGGCGATTTCAATAAACAAAATAATAAGAAATAAAAGTGCGTGAGTCTTGCAGGCGCCGTGCTCCGATGCGCATGGACTTTATTGTGGTTCACACTTCGAAGCGAGTGAATGTCGATGCAATTTATTATGACGAGATATCTTTGAGTTTTTGGTATGGTTCAAAAAGTCAAGGAGATTTGAATAAACTAAATAATAAGAAATAAAAGTGCGTGAGTCTTGCAGGCGCCGTGCTCCGATGCGCATGGACTTTATTGTGGTTCACACTCAAAGCGAGTGAATGTCGATGCAATTTATTATGACAAGATATCTTTGAGTTTTTGGAATGGTTCAAAAAGTTAAGGCGATTTCAATAAACAAAATAATAAGAAATAAAAGTGCGTGAGTCTTGCAGGCGCCGTGCTTCGATGCGCATGGACTTTATTGTGGTTCACACTCGAAGCGAGTGGATTGCGATGCAATTTATTATGACAAGATATCTTTGAGTTTTTGGAATGGTTCAAAAAGTTAAGGCGATTTCAATAAACAAAATAATAAGAAATAAAAGTGCGTGAGTCTTGCAGGCGCCGTGCTCCGATGCGCATGGACTTTATTGTGGTTCACACTCAAAGCGAGTGAATGTCGATGCAATTTATTATGAGACTGACAAGACATCTTTGAGTTTTTGGAATGGTTCAAAAAGTTAAGGCGATTTCAATAAACAAAATAATAAGAAATAAAAGTGCGTGAGTCTTGCAGGCGCCGTGCTCCGATGCGCATGGACTTTATTGTGGTTCACACTCGAAGCGAGTGGATTGCGATGCAATTTATTATGAGACTGACAAGACATCTTTGAGTTTTTGGAATGGTTCAAAAAGTTAAGGCGATTTCAATAAACAAAATAATAAGAAATAAAAGTGCGTGAGTCTTGCAGGCGCCGTGCTCCGATGCGCATGGACTTTATTGTGGTTCACACTCGAAGCGAGTGGATTGCGATGCAATTTATTATGAGACTGACAAGATATCTTTGAGTTTTTGGAATGGTTCAAAAAGTTAAGGCGATTTCAATAAACAAAATAATAAGAAATAAAAGTGCGTGAGTCTTGCAGGCGCCGTGCTCCGATGCGCATGGACTTTATTGTGGTTCACACTCGAAGCGAGTGAATGTCGATGCAATTTATTATGACAAGATATCTTTGAGTTTTTGGAATGGTTCAAAAGTTAAGGCGATTTCAATAAACAAAATAATAAGAAATAAAAGTGCTTGAGTCTTGCAGGCGCCGTGCTCCGATGCGCATGGACTTTATTGTGGTTCACACTCGAAGCGAGTGAATGTCGATGCAATTTATTATGAGACTCACAAGACATCTTTGAGTTTTTGGTATGGTTCAAAAAGTTAAGGCGATTTCAATAAACAAAATAATAAGAAATAAAAGTGCGTGAGTCTTGCAGGCGCCGTGCTTCGATGCGGATGGACTTTATTGTGGTTCACACTCGAAGCGAGTGAATGTCGATGCAATTTATTATGAGACTGACAAGACATCTTTGAGTTTTTGGAATGGTTCAAAAAGTTAAGGAGATTTGAATAAACAAAATAATAAGAAATAAAAGTGCGTGAGTCTTGCAGGCGCCGTGCTCCGATGCGCATGGACTTTATTGTGGTTCACACTCGAAGCGAGTGCATGTCGATGCAATTTATTATGACAAGATATCTTTGAGTTTTTGGTATGGTTCAAAAAGTTAAGGCGATTTCAATAAACAAAATAATAAGAAATAAAAGTGCGTGAGTCTTGCAGGCGCCGTGCTCCGATGCGCATGGACTTTATTGTGGTTCACACTCGAAGCGAGTGCATGTCGATGCAATTTATTATGAGACTGACAAGACATCTTCGAGTTTTTGGAATGGTTTCAAAAAGTTAAGGCGATTTCAATAAACAAAATAATAAGAAATAAAAGTGCGTGAGTCTTGCAGGCGCCGTGCTCTGATGCGCATGGACTTTATTGTGGTTCACACTCGAAGCGAGTGCATGTCGATGCAATTTATTATGAGACTACAAGACATCTTCGAGTTTTTGGAATGGTTCAAAAAGTTAAGGCGATTTCAATAAACAAAATAAAAGAAAAAACAGTGTTATATGACAAGATATCTTTGAGTTTTTGGAATGGTTCAAAAAGTTAAGGCGATTTCAATAAACAAAATAAAAAGAAATAAAAGTGCGTGAGTCTTGCAGGCGCCGTGCTCCGATGCGCATGGACTTTATTGTGGTTCACACTTCGAAGCGAGTGCATGTCGATGCAATTTATTATGACAAGATATCTTTGAGTTTTTGGAATGGTTCAAAAAGTTAAGGCGATTTCAATAAACAAAATAATAAGAAATAAAAGTACGTGAGTCTTGCAGGCGCCGTGCTTCGATGCGCATGGACTTTATTGTGGTTCCCCACACAAAGCGAGTGAATGGCGATGCAATTTATTATGACAAGATATCTTTGAGTTTTTGGTTGGTTCAAAAAGTTAAGGCGATTTCAATAAACAAAATAATAAGAAATAAAAGTGCGCTAGTCTTGCAGGGGTCGTGCTCTGATGCGGATGGACTTTATTGTGGTTCACACTCAATGCGAGTGAATGTCGATGCAATTTATTATGACAAGATATCTTTGAGTTTTTGGAATGGTTCAAAAAAGTTAAGGCGATTTCAATAAACAAAATAATAAGAAATAAAAGTGCGTGAGTCTTGCAGGTGCCGTGCTCCGATGCGCATGGACTTTATTGTGGTTCACACTCGAAGCGAGTGCATGTCGATGCAATTTATTATGACAAGACATCTTCGAGTTTTTGGAATGGTTCAAAAAGTTAAGGCGATTTCAATAAACAAAATAAAAAGAAATAAAAGTGCGTGAGTCTTGCAGGTGCCGTGCTCCGATGCGCATGGACTTTATTGTGGTTCACACTCGAAGCGAGTGCATGTCGATGCAATTTATTATGACAAGATATCTTTGAGTTTTTGGTATGGTTCAAAAAGTTAAGGCGATTTCATTAAACAAAATAATAAGAAATAAAATGCGTGTGCGTGAGTCTTGCAGGCGCCGTGCTTCGATGCGGATGGACTTTATTGTGGTTCACACTCGAAGCGAGTGGATTGCGATGCAATTTATTATGACAAGATATCTTTGAGTTTTTGGTATGGTTCAAAAAGTTAAGGCGATTTCAATAAACAAAATAATAAGAAATAAAAAGTGCGCTAGTCTTGCAGGGTCGTGCTCTGATGCTGATGGACTTTATTGTGGTTCACATTCAATGCGAGTGAATGTCGATGCAATTTATTATGACAAGATATCTTTGAGTTTTTGGTATGGTTCAAAAAAGTTAAGGCGGTTTCAATAAACAAAATAATAAGAAATAAAAAGTGCTTGAGTCTTGCAGGTGCCGTGCTCCGATGCGCATGGACTTTATTGTGGTTCACACTCGAAGCGAGTGAATGTCGATGCAATTTATTATGACAAGATATCTTTGAGTTTTTGGTATGGTTCAAAAAGTTAAGGCGATTTCAATAAACAAAATAATAAGAAATAAAAGTGCGTGAGTCTTGCAGGCGCCGTGCTCCGATGCGCATGGACTTTGCTGTGGTTCACACTTCGAAGCAAGTGCATGTCGATGCAATTTATTATGAGACTGACAAGACATCTTTGAGTTTTTGGAGTGGTTTCAAAAGTTAAGGCGATTTCAATAAACAAAATAATAAGAAATAAAAGTGCGTGAGTCTTGCAGGGGCCGTGCTCTGATGCGGATGGACTTTATTGTGGTTCACACTCGAAGCGAGTGCATGTCGATGCAATTTATTATGACAAGACATCTTCGAGTTTTTGGAATGGTTCAAAAAGTTAAGGAGATTTCAATAAACAAAATAATAAGAAATAAAAGTGCGCTAGTCTTGCAGGGGTCGTGCTCTGATGCGGATGGACTTTATTGTGGTTCACATTCAATGCGAGTGAATGTCGATGCAATTTATTATGACAAGATATCTTTGAGTTTTTGGAATGGTTCAAAAAGTTAAGGCGATTTCATTAAACAAAATAATAAGAAATAAAAGTGCGTGAGTCTTGCAGGCGCCGTGCTTCGATGCGGATGGACTTTATTGTGGTTCACACTCGAAGCGAGTGGATTGTCGATGCAATTTATTATGACAAGATATCTTTGAGTTTTTGGTATGGTTCAAAAACTTAAGGCGATTTCATTAAACAAAATAAAAAGAAATAAAAGTGCGTGAGTCTTGCAGGCGCCGTGCTTCGATGCGGATGGACTTTATTGTGGTTCACACTCGAAGCGAGTGGATTGCGATGCAATTTATTATGACAAGATATCTTTGAGTTTTTGGTATGGTTCAAAAAGTTAAGGCGATTTCAATAAACAAAATAATAAGAAATAAAAGTGCGTGAGTCTTGCAGGCGCCGTGCTTCGATGCGGATGGACTTTATTGTGGTTCACACTCGAAGCGAGTGGATTGCGATGCAATTTATTATGACAAGACATCTTTTGAGTTTTTGGTATGGTTCAAAAAGTTAAGGCGATTTCAATAAACAAAATAATAAGAAATAAAAGTGCGTGAGTCTTGCAGGCGCCGTGCTCCGATGCGCATGGACTTTATTGTGGTTCACACTCGAAGCGAGTGCATGTCGATGCAATTTATTATGACAAGATATCTTTGAGTTTTTGGTATGGTTCAAAAAAGTTAAGGCGATTTCATTAAACAAAATAATAAGAAATAAAAGTGCGTGAGTCTTGCAGGCGCCGTGCTTCGATGCGGATGGACTTTATTGTGGTTCACACTCGAAGCGAGTGGATTGCGATGCAATTTATTATGACGAGATATCTTTGAGTTTTTGGTATGGTTCAAAAGTTAAGGCGATTTCATTAAACAAAATAATAAGAAATAAAAGTGCGTGAGTCTTGCAGGCGCCGTGCTTCGATGCGGATGGACTTTATTGTGGTTCACACTCGAAGCGAGTGGATTGCGATGCAATTTATTATGACAAGATATCTTTGAGTTTTGGTATGGTTCAAAAAGTTAAGGCGATTTCATTAAACAAAATAATAAGAAATAAAAGTGCGTGAGTCTTTCAGGCGCCGTGCTTCGATGCGGATGGACTTTATTGTGGTTCACACTCGAAGCGAGTGGATTGCGATGCAATTTATTATGACAAGATATCTTTTGAGTTTTGGTATGGTTCAAAAAGTTAAGGCGATTTCATTAAACAAAATAATAAGAAATAAAAGTGCGTGAGTCTTGCGGGGGTCGTGCTCTGATGCTGATGGACTTTATTGTGGTTCACACTCGAAGCGAGTGCATGTCGATGCAATTTATTATGACAAGACATCTTCGAGTTTTTGGTATGGTTCAAAAAGTTAAGGCGATTTCAATAAACAAAATAATAAGAAATAAAAGTGCTTGAGTCTTGCAGGTGCCGTGCTCCGATGCGCATGGACTATATTGTGGTTCACACTCGAAGCGAGTGCATGTCGATGCAATTTATTATGACAAGATATCTTTGAGTTTTGGGTATGGTTCAAAAAGTTAAGGCGATTTCATTAAACAAAATAATAAGAAATAAAAGTGCGTGAGTCTTGCAGGGGTCGTGCTCTGATGCTGATGGACTTTATTGTGGTTCACACTCGAAGCGAGTGCATGTCGATGCAATTTATTATGACAAGACATCTTTGAGTTTTGGTATGGTTCAAAAAGTTAAGGCGATTTCAATAAACAAAATAATACGAAATAAAAGTGCTTGAGTCTTGCAGGCGCCGTGCTCCGATGCGCATGGACTATATTGTGGTTCACACTCGAAGCGAGTGCATGTCGATGCAATTTATTATGACAAGATATCTTTGGTTTTTGGTATGGTTCAAAAAGTTAAGGCGATTTCATTAAACAAAATAATAAGAAATAAAAGTGCGTGAGTCTTGCAGGCGCCGTGCTTCGATGCGGATGGACTTTATTGTGGTTCACACTCGAAGCGAGTGGATTGCGATGCAATTTATTATGACAAGATATCTTTGAGTTTTTGGTATGGTTCAAAAAGTTAAGGCGATTTCATTAAACAAAATAAGAAATAAAAGTGCGTGAGTCTTGCAGGCGCCGTGCTCCGATGCGCATGGACTTTGCTGTGGTTCACACTTAAAACAGTACATGTCGATGCAATTTATTATGAGACTAGACAAGACATCTTTGAGTTTTGGAGTGGTTTCAAAAGTTAAGGCGATTTCAATAAACAAAATAATAAAAAATAAAAGTGCGTGAGTCTTGCAGGGGTCGTGCTCTGATGCTGATGGACTTTATTGTGGTTCACACTCGAAGCGAGTGCATGTCGATGCAATTTATTATGACAAGACATCTTCGAGTTTTTGGAATGGTTCAAAAAGTTAAGGCGATTTCAATAAACAAAATAATAAGAAATAAAAGTGCGTGAGTCTTGCAGGCGCCGTGCTCCGATGCGCATGGACTTTATTGTGGTTCACACTCGAAGCGAGTGCATGTCGATGCAATTTATTATGACAAGACATCTTCGAGTTTTGGAATGGTTCAAAAAAGTTAAGGCGATTTCAATAAACAAAATAAAGAAATAAAAGTGCGTGAGTCTTGCAGGCGCCGTGCTCCGATGCGCATGGACTTTATTGGTTCACACTCGAAGCGAGTGAATGTCGATGCAATTTATTATGACAAGACATCTTCGAGTTTTTGGAATGGTTCAAAAAGTTAAGGAGATTTCAATAAACAAAATAATAAGAAATAAAAGTGCGTGAGTCTTGCAGGCGCCGTGCTTCGATGCGCATGGACTTTATTGTGGTTCACACTCGAAGCGAGTGCATGTCGATGCAATTTATTATGACAAGACATCTTCGAGTTTTGGAATGGTTCAAAAAGTTAAGGCGATTTCAATAAACATAATAATAAGAAATAAAAAGTGCGCGAGTCTTGCAGGGTTCGTGCTCTGATGCGGATGGACTTTATTGTGGTTCACACTCGAAGCGAGTGCATGTCGATGCAATTTATTATGACAAGACATCTTCGAGTTTTGGAATGGTTCAAAAAAGTTAAGGCGTTCAATAAACAAAATAAAAGAAATAAAAAGTGCGTGAGTCTTGCAGGCGCCGTGCTCCGATGCGCATGGACTATATTGTGGTTCACACTCGAAGCGAGTGAATGTCGATGCAATTTATTATGACAAGATATCTTTGAGTTTTTGGTATGGTTCAAAAGTTAAGGCGATTTCAATAAACAAAATAATAAGAAATAAAAGTGCGCGAGTCTTGCAGGCGCCGTGCTCCGATGCGCATGGACTTTATTGTGGTTCACACTCGAAGCGAGTGCATGTCGATGCAATTTATTATGACAAGATATCTTCGAGTTTTTGGAATGGTTCAAAAAGTTAAGGCGATTTCAATAAACAAAATAATAAGAAATAAAAGTGCGTGAGTCTTGCAGGCGCCGTGCTCCGATGCGCATGGACTTTATTGTGGTTCACACTCGAAGCGAGTGAAAGTCGATGCAATTTACTATGACAAGATATCTTTGAGTTTTTGTATGGTTCAAAAAGTTAAGGCGATTTCAATAAACATAATAATGAAATAAAAGTGCGCGAGTCTTGCAGGGTTTATCTTTAATATGGATATGGACTTTATTGTGGTTCACTCGGGTGGGAGTGCATGTCGATGCAATTTATTATGACAAGACATCTTCGAGTTTTTGGAATGGTTCAAAAAGTTAAGGCGATTTCAATAAACAAAATAAAAAGAAATAAAAGTGCGTGAGTCTTGCAGGCGCCGTGCTCCGATACGCATGGACTATATTGTGGTTCACACTCGAAGCGAGTGTAGATCAATTATATTTTATTTTTAAAATATCTTTTGAGTTTTTGGTATGGTTCAAAAAGTTAAGGCGATTTCAATAAACAAAATAATAAGAAATAAAAAGTGCGCGAGTCTTGCAGGCGCCGTGCTCCGATGCGCATGGACTTTATTATGGTTCACACTCAGCGAGTGCATGTCGATGCAGTTTATTATGACAAGACATCTTCGAGTATTTTGGAATGGTTCAAAAAAGTTAAGGCGATTTCAATAAACAAAATAAAAAGAAATAAAAGTGCGTGAGTCTTGCAGGCACCGTGCTCCGTGCGCATGGACTATATTGTGGTTCACACTCGAAGCGAGTGAATGTCGATGCAATTTATTATGACAAGATATCTTTGAGTTTTTGGTATGGTTCAAAAAGTTAAGGCGATTTCAGTAAACAAAATAATAAGAAATAAAAGTGCGTGAGTCTTGCAGGCGCCGTGCTCCGATACGCATGGACTTTATTGTGGTTCACACTCGAAGCGAGTGCATGTCGATACAATTTATTACGATTATAAGACATCTTTGAGTTTTTGGAATGGTTCAAAAAGTTAAGGCGATTTCAATAAACAAAATAAAAAGAAGTAAAATGCGTGAGTCTTGCAGGCGCCGTGCTCCGATGCGCATGGACTATATTGTGGTTCACACTCGAAGCGTGAATGATGCAATTTATTATGACAAGATATCTTTGAGTTTTGGTATGGTTCAAAAGTTAAGGCGATTTCAATAAACAAAATAATAAGAAATAAAAATGGAGTCTTGCAGGCGCCGTGCTCCGATGCGAATGGACTTTGCTGTGGTTCACACTTCGAAGCAGAGCAATTTATAAGGACAAATAAACTTTGAGTTTTGGGGGTGGTTTCAAAAAGTTTAGGCGATTTCAATAAACAAAATAATAAGAAATAAAATTGCGCTAGTCTTGCAGGGGTCGTGCTCTGATGCGGATGGAATTTATTGTGGTTCACACTCGAAACGAGTGGAATTATGAGACTCACAAGACATCTTCGAGTTTTGGAATGGTTCAAAAGTTAAGGCAATTTCAATAAACAAAATAATAAGAAATAAAAGATGCGTGAAGTCTTGCAGGCGCCGTACTTCGATGCCCATGGACTTTATTGTGGTTCACACTCAAAGCGAGTGAATGTCGATGCAATTTATTATGACAAGATATCTTTGAGTTTTTGGTATGGTTCAAAAGTTAAGGCGATTTCATTAAACAAAATAATAAGAAATAAAAGTGCGTGAGTCTTGCAGGGGGTGCTACGATGCGCATGGGACTTTGCTGTGGTTCACACTTCGGAGGTGCTGATGTGAAATTTGTTATGAGATTAAATGACATCTTTGTTTTTGGGTTGCTTAGAAGTTAAAGGTGATTTCAATAAACAAAATAATAGAAATAAAAGTGCGCGAGTCTTGCTGGGGTCGTGCTCTGATGCGTTCATGGACTTTATTGTGGTTTCACACTCGAACGAGTACATGTCGATGCAATTTATTATGACAAGACATTTTCGAGTTTTTGGAATAGTTCAAAAGAAGTTGAGACGATTTCAATAAACAAAATAATAAGAAATAAAAAGTGCGTGAGGCTCCGACCGTAATCATTATAAGTGCTATTTTTAAAATCCCAACTTAATGATTATTTATTGATTTTAACTATTTTGCTCATTTCATAATGATTATTTTTTGAGTGTTACTAAACACTCGGGTTTTAATGATTATCGTCTGAGCGAAAAAATTTTACTTAAAAAATAATGATTATTTTGTGATTTATATTTTTTCGCTCAAAAATATCACTCAAGATGCTATTACGACCATTTAAAAAGAAACTGGAACAAAATAACTATATATTCTTAGAATGTGAACCAAGGCGAACATTTTAAGCCAAAATTTGATAAAAAAAAACTCTTCCTCTAGGAGCGATATTGGTGGACAATGTGGCAGAGGCGATCTGACACCGGGTTTCAATAGATGTCGACGAGATAAGACGAAAATATTATGACCAAGTTTTCCAATATTTGCTTAGTTTTCAAGATATCCGCCCACAAAAGTACAAAATTTCACTTGGCAACAAAAACAACTTTCTGGCCAACCAAAAGGGCACAATAAAAAAATTATTTAATTAACTTTACAAAAGGAAGCTTCTGCAGTGGCACCAAGTCGCTCTACCACTTAGGCTACTTTGGGCCCATTGCGATGCCATATTTATTCCCTGTTAACCCTTTTTAGTACTGAGGGGGTCCCCGTTACTGAACCATTGTGTGGACAGAATAAATTTGAGCAGAGCTGGGATCTCTAGCCCGGATGTCTCCGAGTGGATGAGTAGCAGAGGTTGACCAAGTGTACTGAGTCTCCTTCTACTCAAGGCGGGGCAATGGCACAAAAGGTGTTGTACCGATTCCTTCTTATCTTCGTGTCCGCAACTTCTGCAGAAGTCATGGTAAGTGACGCCTAGGCGTGCTGCGTGTCTGCCAATAAGACAGTGACCCGTGAGGGTCCCTTCTGTGACGTAAAAGTGTGTTAGTACGTTTTTGATCGAATGCTGGCCACGTAAGCCTCGCTACTGCACAGGAAGAAAGGTTTTTCCACCGATTCGTAGCGAGACGAAGTGTTTCAGCTTTTGTGTGAAGCTTGTACATATGTCGCTATAGGCATCCCTATCGTTCACTGAAAGAGCACGATAGTGGTAACTGTTCTGGCCAGTTTGTTCGCAGACTCATTTCCTTCTATGTTGCGATGACCAGGCACCCATATAAGGTGTATACTGAAATGCCGTGCGATCTCATTCAGAGATGAGCGGCATTCCGTAAATCTATACACACTATACACTATAATTCCTCCTCCTCCTTCTTCTAACGGGGAAAAACTGTCAGAGCTACAATTTTTAAGCTTGAACCTAGTGACTTAATATATATTCAGTAAGGCCCAATATCTGTCTATTCTGTATACCACTATAAGATCCTAGCAAAAACACCGAGAATTTGGAAGTGCGCCTCCCCACTATACACTGCAGTGATCAGGAAGGTGGAACGATAAGTTAAAATCTTGGTTGAGAGAGAAAACGCCCCCTCCTACTTTTCGTCGAGCTTAGAGCCATCAGTGTAGATGTTAATGGTGTTAGCTCTGCTGTATCGAAGGTAGTCCCAATCTTTTCGGCTTGGGATATAGACGTCGTAAAAATTTGTCGAACGTCGTTTGTGGATCTCACCTTGGTGGTGTCTTGATGGGGGAAACAACATCATTTATCTTCGAAGCAGCACAAGATAGACTTTGCTGAATAATGAAAGAACACTGACGCAAGTAATCTTGTTGTTGGTATTTCTACACCCAGTAAGTTTACTTCTTTGGAAAGAGTACCCTTGCTGATTGTGAACGTGGCATCATTTTTTTCATCAAAGCCTCGTGAGTCTTAAAAAATATATTGTGGCCAAAAAGTACTAACACACTTTTAGGTGACACAGCACGCCTAGGCGTCACTTACCATGACTTCTGCAGAAGTTGCGGACACGAAGATAAGAAGGAATCGGTACAACACCTTTTGTGCCATTGCCCCGCCTTGAGTAGAAGGAGACTCAGTACACTTGGTCAACCTCTGCTACTCATCCACTCGGAGACATCCGGGCTAGAGATCCCAGCTCTGCTCAAATTTATTCTGTCCACACAATGGTTCAGTAACGGGGACCCCCTCAGTACTAAAAAGGGTTAACAGGGAATAAATATGGCATCGCAATGGGCCCAAAGTAGCCTAAGTGGTAGAGCGACTTGGTGCCACTGCAGAAGCTTCCTTTTGTAAAGTTAATTAAATAATTTTTTTATTGTGCCCTTTTGGTTGGCCAGAAAGTTGTTTTTGTTGCCAAGTGAAATTTTGTACTTTTGTGGGCGGATATCTTGAAAACTAAGCAAATATTGGAAAACTTGGTCATAATATTTTCGTCTTATCTCGTCGACATCTATTGAAACCCGGTGTCAGATCGCCTCTGCCACATTGTCCACCAATATCGCTCCTAGAGGAAGAGTTTTTTTTTTATCAAATTTTGGCTTAAAATGTTCGCCTTGGTTCACATTCTAAGAATATATAGTTATTTTGTTCCAGTTTCTTTTTAAATGGTCGTAATAGCATCTTGAGTGATATTTTTGAGCGAAAAAATATAAATCACAAAATAATCATTATTTTTTAAGTAAAATTTTTTCGCTCAGACGATAATCATTAAAACCCGAGTGTTTAGTAACACTCAAAAAATAATCATTATTACTGAGTAATTAGTGCAAAAAATCATGGGACAAAAATCATTGCAGATATGCATTTTAGACGCAAGTAGAACCAAATTGGTATAATTCTTTTATTTGTACGACGATTCTAAGTAGATGATTTTTTATTTTTAAAAATATGAAATAATCATTATTTACAGTCCCTGATCTACGGCCGGCGCGGCGTATTGCATTACTAGGCCAATTAGTGTGGTTTTGATTACCCAAATGACATTTTGGCCCAGACCGCAGTGGATTAGGGCTGTTTAGGGCTCGGTCATCAACATCAGCAACATCATCCAAATCCCATTCAACATTTGCCCAGCTCAAACACAAATATTGACCACAATTCGTTGATAGCGAAAGAGTTGGCATGTTGAAACTTCACACAGTGATAGGAAAGTTCATTGGCATATGACACAAGATTAGGACACATGATTGATCTGGGCGGGCCACCCAGCAGATAACAAAATGCTATTTAAATGGGCAAAACTAACTTGCTACTTCCTTACGCCATTTGGACATTGTAACTGTGTTGTGGACCAACACGAACACTGCCAACCCAGAGAAGGACGATTGTGTTGAGTGAACGCCCATCTTTTGCAAAACTATTGGAAACACATACGAAATCAAACAAAAGACAAGCCAAAGAAAGCAAAATTTTATGGTAGATCATAGAGAGTCGCTCCTATGGGTCTAGGCGACAGCAGAGTGCGCTACTCTTAACATTCAAGGGGACAAGTGATGGGCATTATTTTGATATATTTTCGATATATATTTTGATGATATGGTTACTTTTCTGAGATGGACGAAATCCCGGATAGATCCTAATTAAATCCTAGAGACGGTCGAAATCGAGAGCGTGTTCTTGACCAGCTCTGACCTACTTCATTGACCTGAAAAGTTGTTTTGCTCTCTGGGCATAAGCTTCGGCAATTGTTCGTGTAGGTGTAAATAACGAAATGTGTTCGGCCCCAGAGAGCCAATCGCTGGTTCAGAGTGATTAGAGTACCTAAATTAGTACTCGATATGTCAGGAAAGTTCTCGGGAGACTGAAGAAGAGTCATGGATGCGACAATTTTAACTCATTACTTATTTAAGTTTGTTGAAAATTAATTTGATGTCATTTAGCAATGCGAATCTTTATTCAAAACGACGTGATCCGGTTAAAGTTGGGTGGGTTAATAATTCCTTGGAGACTGTGAAATGAAAGCACGCAAACAATGACTAAACAGTGACTTAATGGAGACTTAATAGTGACATAACAGTGACTAAACAGAGATTTAACACGTATAAAACAGTCACTTAGGGGTACTGCATACCTTGAGAAAATTAAATTTTATCTGCTTTAACGTTCTATTAGAGTCTTATAAACATACTCTAAAGCTTTCAAGCAGATCCGACAATATGTTTTACAAAAATAAACGAAATCAATATTTTTTCCGGCCATCTTATATAAGGCTTCTTTTTAAGGCCCTCTTCTGGTCTAAAGTGCTAAATTTTACATGTTTTTTAAAAATTCGTGGAAAGAAATCGGGAAAAGATTTTGTAATTCTGTTTTTTGTATTTGGTTGTACAATTCATTATTAAAAATACAAAATTAAAAATTTGTGAATGCGAGGGCTGTTCAAAAAGTTCTCGGGATTCAAAGTAGGCTCTTCCAAAAATAGATGTGTCGATGGTGCCCACGATTCTGGGAGTTACAATTATCAGAAAGCAAAACGGAAGATGGGAAGTTGTTAAGTATGAATGCCTTTATCGTCCGTAGCAGAATTGTGAAAATAAAATAGAATTTGAAAAAATGGCGGCCTTTTAAAAACGAAAAATAGATTTTTGACCATTTTTTTGCAGTCCAGTGTACAAAAAAAAAATAGTAAAAACTCAAAGCTTGAAGTAGGGACGATAGCCACGTTAGTTCAGCGTCCATAAAGCCCTACATCATTAAAATCGGTTCTGTAGAACTTGAGAAAACGTGGAAACTATTTAGAAAAACGTGGTTTCTAGAAAAACGCGTTCACAGTTTGAATTAATGTGAAAATTACTTGTATTTGTGAACACATTGGTCGACAAAAAAGGCTATATCTTCTAAAGTATTTCGAATTTTGAAAAATCCTTTTGGGATAATATTTTCGAATATCTAAGCTAAAAAATAAAAAAAAAAAAAAAAAATTATCTAGACCAGAAGAGGGCCTTAAAATACTTCAAAAGAAGTTATAAAATCATCGCTATTTGCAAAAAAAATTTTTGAAAAAAAATGTTACTTCGAAATTTTTGCAGATTTTTTATTTTACCATTTCTTGACGCGTTTCGACCCAAATTTCTTGAGAAGTATTGGACCGATTTTGATAATCTTTTTTTTTTGGTGAAAGCTAACACCTAAATCATCAAATCAATGTTTGAAATCTATCGAAAATAATTTTCATATCATCGAAAACAGTTGTCAAAGCTTTAAATGCGATTATCTCAGAACCACTTTTTCCAAAATGGTTGCAAAAATTTAAAGAGTAACTTTTGTTTAAATTGACTTCCTAATACTCCAACATTCTGCTATTTTTTCGGTGTGAATTAGGATATTTTTGATCGGTCAAAAAATAACGGATCAATAGAGTGGAAAAAAAGTCGATTTTCGAAATTTTGATCTTCAAATTTCATAACTCCGCTATTTATTGACCGATCCAAAATATTCTAGTTCACACCAGAATTACATCATTTCTTAACAAAACCTTGTTTTCATTTTCCCTATCAGACAATCCGTTCTCAAAAAATTTTTGCAACCATGGTCCTATGTTTTAAGTTTTTGGTTAACTTTAAACCAGGATACAACAACCACAAGAACAACAACAACAAAATTTAATTTAACCGATTACCTATCGAATGCAAGAAACCGCTTGTTAATATCACTTTTATTATTATTTTGTGTTATTTAATTTTTTGTATGACACCTGACGGTATACAGTACCCTAAAAAAAATGTTTGTTTATTTTCAAAAAACAATTTCTTTTAGGGTTGGAATAAAAGAAATAAAAAATAAAAAAAAAAAATTTACCAAGTTTTTTTTAATTATTTAAATTAAGTTAGATTTTATTAAATTCTTTGGTAGGTACAATTACATTTTGAGCAAAACCTTGCCTCAGAAGAGTTAAATAGAATCAAGCATGGTAAGAATCGGAAGGTTATTGAATTTCCAACAATCGCGTAAAACATTGTTTTTAAATCAATTAAGTAGTTGGACTGCAAAGAGCAAAAATATTTCAAAAAAATTATTTTTTTTGGTCAAGAACTATCGAAATTTTTTTTTATCATTTAGAAAAAAATATTAAAAAATAAAACAAAATAATTTTTATTCCTTTTCTTTAGAATCGCACTTTTTCGAAGAAAATAAGGTATTGATATGGCAAATCTATGAATGAACACCGAGTTGATCTTCGATGATCTCAATAGATCATAGCTTGGAATAATATTGGCAATTTTCACAGATTTCGATTTGGTCCAGCTCAGTACAGGTGTTTTTATTTAAAACTGTACTAAAAAATAGTTTCCCAAAGCCAAAAACTTTTTTGTTCGTTGAGCCAAACTAATAACAGCTTTGATGGTCACATTGCTCCTATAAAGTCCAACAAATGCAAGGGTAGCACATATTAGCAGGTGATCTTTGATATTTTTGAACAACAAGGACTCACACTGAAAAAAAAAATTTAAGGCGACTTGAACGTTTGTGCACATATTTAGTTTTGCTTCACGAAAGTCAGGTGTAGGCTGCAAAGGGCAGGTCGTTAATATGCGTTACTTTCACATACATATTTAGACGGGTCATTAATATTGATTTCTTGCTCAATACCTTTATATGAATATCTAACCAAGATTTTATGTACAAAAAATTTAAATATACAAAAACTGCAAAAATGCGGGAATTAATTGAAAAGTACTTGCCAAAACATATGTTGTGTTTAATAGCTTACAGCTGTTCTGATATATATCAGAATGCTTTGAGATAAAGTTTTATAAGCTAATTAAAGTATCGGTAATTAAAAACAACTAACAGTTTTCCAAACTTAAAAAATTAAATTTCGACGCTCTAGAACCGGAAGTGAATTTAAGACCTTAATTGAGCTCTACATAGCATAGGGGAGAGTGGGGGGTTGTGATCAAAAATCAATATTTTTTCGTTCTGTAAATTTTGTATTTTAGGTAAAAGATGCACAAAACTTTCCTCATCACTAGTTTTAATAAATAAAATTTTGGGTTTTTTTTATTTCATATTGAAAAAAAGTGATTTTTTGACATTTCGAAAATTTGTGCGGGGTTGTGAGCCTCCCATCTAAAAGTTCAAAATTCGTGTTTTTAAGCCATTATTCTTTATTGAATGAAAAAATGAACAATATTTATAATATTCTGAATTAAGAAATAGCAATGAAGAGTGAAAATTGATTGACGGCATCAGGCTTGTTTTCTTTTATATACGAGCACTTTTTGCTTGTGGCTGTTCTTTTGTTTGCCTTTTTAATGTTTTTTTTTACTTCTTTGGAGAGTTTTTCCTCTGTTTTATTGCGCGTCATTGCAATATTCTCTTTTTTCCGACTTTTTTTCAAAGCATCTCACTTTTTTTTGGTGACGTCACATAACCAAAAAGATATTGTTACAAAAAAAAACATATTTCTATCAAAAGGGCAATTGACCAAAGACATTTCCCTCATACTTACATTTGTCATTACGAAAAAATTTTGTATAATATTCACAAGTCAAAAATGAAAAAAAAAACTTTTTTTTTTTAAAAGTCGAGTTCTGGTTCACGAACTTAAAGAAGGTGTAGACTGATAGGTTGCTTGCCAAAAGTTAGGTAATAAGAAGGGAGACACATGACATAAACAAAAAGTTTAAATTTATTTTTTTTGTGGCCAATATTCGAGTGGCTCACAACCCCCAGCGGCTCAGAACCCCCTATTCTCCCCTACATATATGAAATAAATAAGTTTATTGAATTAACGTTTTGGGGTACGCTTACACGTATATTACTAGGTATCAGTTGCTGCCATACATATATGAACGACTGCCAGAGGTGCCAGTTGACTTTTGCCGTTTCTGTTCAGAACAGGCAATCATAGTGAGATCGCTCCCTTAAGATCCCAAAAAATACGATTTTATTTAAGACTCGGCTTGCGTTTTTGAACTCCTTAAATAATTATGCTTTGATCATCATTTAAGTCACTATCAAACTAACATTAAACATTAGTCCCAGACAAAACCGTGGATAAATAAGGATATAAGGATATTCACGTGATATGATGTTTAAGAAGAAGCGTTTGCGTTACAGAGCTACATATTATTATATACATATTATTATTAAAAATTTGGCAGCGCTGTTGGTAACAGGGAAACCTGGAACCAACTCAAAAGTCTAGGGTTGGGCAAACCAAAGCCATCAGTTCAAACTGATATTAATGTTGACGATCTTAATAAAAAATTCGTACAATGCCAAGTACATGAAGTCTCCATAAATTCGTACCTATATCATGTACCTGACACTGACAGCGACTGTGATAATTTCTATTTATTTCTGTTTATTTATTTAACATCCTAACGCTACAAGTCAGGGGAGACTTATAAGTTATTGCGTTAGTCACGAAAGATAAAGTAATTTATTTAAAATTAAAATATAATCAATACAAGAATGTTAAAATAACTGAAAAAATAAGCTTAAAATCTATGATTCTAGACAAGAAGGTTATTCCCTCGAACAAAAGAACAGAATTCACAAAGTTACAGAACAAATAAATCTAAAAGAAATTAATTTAAAACAAATAAAGAAGAAATAAACCTAAATTTAATTTAATAACTAACTCTTTCCCTTTCTTTCTCTCTTAATTAGGAGTCTACTACATTTTGCAGGTGTGCTATTAGTTTTAGTTTAAACTGCGTGGCATTTACTATGGTTTTAAAATTATGAGGGAGATTATTTCAACTGCGAACAGCATATATAAAGAAAAGTCTCTCAGAACTAGCTAGCTTGTATCTCGGGCAGATTATATTATTCGTTCTTCCTGACGCACAAAATTTCAACATCTCATAAAGATAATTAGGTTCGTTTAAGAAAATTATTTTTTGTAGCATTATTAAAGCTCGAAGGGTTGTCCAGGATTGTAAAGAAAGATCGAAGATTTTTACTGCAACGTCAGATATTCTATCAAAGCGGTTACGATCAAATATGTATCTTGCAAAATTATTAAACGCTACTTTGAGATTAAGCTGGCTTCTTGCGTCATAGTTACCTATGAATTCAATGCCATAAAGTAGTCTGGAAGTCAAGTTGGTTTTAGCAATCAATAGTCTTAATTTAGATGGTATGAAGTTTTTAGTAATATACAATTGTCTGAGAAGTGCGTACATTTTTCCGACAGCAGCAGTAATGCGATCGTTCCAAGTCAACGTTTGGTTAAAAATGAAGCCTAAGTTGCTTGCCCGCGCTACAATAATAGTTTTAGTTTTTCGTGTGTAACTGAATGTGATGTCCTGGAGTCGATTCTTAAGATTAAATCAAATGCTACTGGTCTGGATGAAATAAACCTAAAATTTTTAAAAATTATATTACCAATAACTCTTTGCTACACTACCCACATTATAAATACTGCCTTGACCACAAGTTCATTCTCTAATTCCTGGAAAGTAGCGAAGGTTGTGCCGATTCCAAAATCCGCTGAAGAATTTAGGCCTTTATCGATTTTACCATTTCTGTCCAATGTATGTACTTGAAAAATTCTTTAATGACAACCAATCGGGGTTTAGGAAAAACAGAAGCTGTACCACAGCTATTATAAACATCGCTGAAGACATCCGTAGGCAAATGGACAATGATAATGTAATCTTTCTAACCCTTCTTGATTTTAGCAAGGCATTTGACACGGTAAACCACGAAATTCTTTGTAAATGTAAAATTGGCTATACAGCTTCTCCAACGGGGCCAAGCCAAGCCTTCTCACAATCTCTTGGCGTGTGCGCTTTAAATTTTTCGCACAAGAGAAAGGGACCTACAGTTTAACGCCGAATCCGAACGGCAAAGTTTGAGAATTTGCTTTTTTATGGCTAGATTACTTCACAGCTGGCGCCAATAGCTGGTGAAGGTGACCGTATGTGTAAAAGCTATTTTTCTAAAGAAAAAGACGAACAATGTTTATTAAAAAAAACAGCTTTTACACATACGGTCACCTTACCAGCTAGGCGCCAGCTGTGTAACTACCAGAAAAACATTTCCAAACTCCGTCGGACCGGCGTTAAACTGAGGTCCTTTCCTGCGAAAATTAAGGCCAAGGGGACGGCCCCGTGAGGGCTGTATGCCAGTTCTTTACCCGGGGGGGGGGCGGGGGGAAAAATAAAACTTTTATTTATAACCGCTGGGCCACAGACGGACACGAGATTCTTTGTACTAAGCTTAAAAAATGTATAGATTTTCGAACTCAGCCACTAAGTTTTTGTACTCATACCTCTGCAATAGGAGCCAGGCTGTGGTTACCCCTTCAAATTCCTCATCGTTTCTTGTACTTTATCTTGGTGTCCCTCAAGAATCGATTCTTGGCCCATTACTGTTCTCAATTTATGTTAATGATCTGCCTAGTATTTTGTCAAATTGTGAAGTGCACATGTATGCTGATGACGTCCAACTATATCTAAGCCGTCCTCTGAGTCGTATCTGTGAATGTGTTACTGCCTGTAATGACGATCTGACAGTGGTAAAAACTGGGCTGTAAAGAACGGACTAGGGCTGAACCCAACAAAGTCGAAGTGCTTAGTTGTTTACAAAAAAGATATTGACACTACAAGTTTACCAAAATTATTTATTAACAATACTTCTGTAGACTATATAGAACAGGCTGTTAACCTAGGTTAAACCTTCAACAATACTCTTTCCTGGACTGATCACATTAATCAATAGCAATACACACCAATACAATCACAGCAATACATACCAACTTAACTTTGAATGAGAATTGCAAAAACTTGCCTTATTCCTGCATTATTTTATGGGGTCGCGGCTTTTTGCAACTGTTATTCGGTTAGCCGTCACAAACTCCAGGTAGTATTTAACAACGTTTCCAGATACATATTTAACATAAGACGACATGAACACATATCCCACTATTCGCTAAAAATATTTGATTTGCCCCTAAACTTATGAACTACAGAACTCTTATTTTTTTACACAAGATCATTAATAAGATAACCGGGATAAAACGATTTATAATGCTAATAACTAAGGTTCGATTAGTATTTAGTATTTTTTAGAAGGACCGAGTTTGAGAGTGCTCAAGGTCTATTTATCAGCCAGATGGCGGAACAGTATTTTACAGACCGAAATCCTTTTCTCCCGTGTTTAATCATTAAATGCAACTGAATCCATCAGTTCATAATGCCGACTGGTAGGGTATGCACTTGGCTCTCCACCGATAGTTAATTTGGTATGCATCATTCGTTTTGATGAACTGTCAACGTTTAAGCGCATTGTTGTCTTCCAAAATACCAAATCCTCGGTCTCGGTGTGAGAACCAATCGAGAGATTCGCTCTGGAGGGTACAGTTATGCGGATGTGCGTACAGTTACAATGGCAAAATGTGAAATATTTCTAATAACTCAACGCAGACCCCGGACCCCTAACCCGGACGAATGGTGCTCGTGTCCGTCCCCGTCCGCTCCCTTGTCATTGCTCACTTAATTTTATGCATTTTGCTGTTGATTAGCTGCCTTCATCCATTGTCATAAACCGTTAGATGGGAGAGGGAGTTAATCAAAGTAAGAGAGCGAGCGAACCCACATAAAAAGAGTTATGAGCTGAGCCTCCTCCATCTATCAAACGGCTCTCGAAATTTTCACACCTTTTTTGCCCCGGCCATTGTTTGGCTCGCCTACAAAACCCCGTTAGGATTGTGGGCCCGGACAATTGCTGTCAAAGTGACAGTGCTGTGGCAATTGTCAATTGTCATTTCGCACGATCTTTTCAGTTTGCGGAAGCGTGCGATAAAATCGAACGGCAAGCGGAAACGGAACGGTAAATCCCGTGTCCCCTGGCCTATTCCATATAACTCTTTTCTGCCTCTGACTTCTGGCCAACTCGTAATATGAGCATTTAACCCTGCCTTTTGGGCCACGCCCATTGTATACGGCAGTTCGGTTCGTGCATTTTGATTTTTTTTCGCATGAAACTAAAAACGTGAGATTAAACGATCTTTAAGCGGTTTAATCCTTTTGTGCATGGAGTTTGGTAGGTGGCAAAATGTGCCTCAGTATCAACAAACTGTTGTGGCCTTTGTCCGTTCACAAAATGATGGAAAAAATATCATTTCACAATTTTTGTTGAGTTTTGCTCACTTCTTAGAACAAGCTCTTCTGCTCCGCAGGTACCACTCAACCACCAAGTACTTCAGCTTAACTTAATCCAGCATAATATTACGTGAAATCGCTGGGAATTCCCAAATGAAATGCTGTGACTTTTGTATGCCCAGTAATCCGGGTGATATGTGGCAAATGTCACAACATTTTAATTCTAGTTGCTACATTTTAGTTTTTCATTTTCAGTTTGATTTTCTTTGAGTCAACAGCAAATATTCGATATCGGGCCAATATAATTCTAACTATTGTTTTTTAATTGTTACAAATTATTACGTTAACTGTTTAAAATTTAAATTCGATCAGAATGTCAGCGGATGGTGCAACAAACTCAGTGGAGACAGCAGGTAAGCATTTGCGGAAAGCGAAAAGCAGAAATGAACTTTTAGAACGATTATGATGAGGGCTGCATTTTGGGGAGAGTCGTGTCTCGCATATTGTCGCGATGAATGTTTTCAAGTCAATTCTGTTATATAGAATATTTGATTAATTAAGGGGGTAGCCTCCATGCCTCCATGTCGAGGCTGTTTTTTTTTAACCTTTTCTTCAAAAAAAATTCGGTAATTGTCTATTATACGTCCTTCCTCTCCAAAAATTCCGAAATAATTTTTCCTCGATGGACCGCGAATTATGAAGAATTTACGTGCAAAAATTAGGACGCGATTTAAAAAAATTTTCGTTTTTCAAAATACTAATTTATAGGAGGTGGATGTAAACGCGCCTTTAACTTTACATCTAATGCAGGGTTCCCCAAGAAGAGAGCGCTTAAATGTGACTGTGTCTCTTTCTAAACACAGTGAAGCATGACTTCGCAAGCACTCGGTGTGCCCCAGGGGGCTATAGCTGGGGAACTCTGCTCTAATGGGTGGTGTGAAAAAAGTTCAGAGCCTCATCCACGTCAACTGAATAGGCCAAATACTTCGATGTTGGTCTGCTTTTAATTGAAAATGTCATTGCAGTTAAATTCTAGGTGTGAGTTGTTGACAAATTTAATATTTTTTATTATTTATTTGACATTTGAAGAAAAAACACATGCATAATTTGGGTGCAAAAAACAGAAAATTTCAAAATTCATTTTAAAAGAAACCATGGATGACCGCCAATTAATTTCTGCACGTAAATTCATTATAATTCGTGGTCCATCGAGGAAAATAATTTCGGAATTTTTTGGAGAGGAAGGACGGATAATAGACAATTAGCAAATCAGCTAGAAGAAAACGCGAAGAGGTTTTAAATTTTTTTTTTATTAATTTTACTGCTTCGATACGAGGACTCAAAAAAATGGTGTAACAAAAAAAATAAAATTTTTTTAAATTATGATTGAGGGTCAGACCAGAATGGTGACAATTCAGCACCGATATCACTTTGAATCATCAAAATCGGTCCAGTATAACTGGAGCTATCATGGTCTCCAGTTCAAAAAACGTGGTTTTGAGATAAAAGCGTTTAAAGTTTAAAGCAGAGAAAAAAACCCTAACCGAAACCGTAACCCTTAACCGCTAAAACACTTTAAAATTTGTAACCGAAACCGTAACCGTAACCGAAAAAATTTTTTTCTTATAACCGTAACCCTATAATTTTTATTACCATGACCGGTTATCAGAACCGAAACAAAAACAAATTTACGGTTTAATTTCGGTTTTTAGAGTAGAGGACTAGTAAAAATTTCGATAAATGTAAATCAGTGCCGGGATAATGTAGAGTACAGAGAAGTGTGCTTGTGTTAGTGAGCAAAAGAGACTACAGCCTGAAACTTTCATGCAATTCAGTGTTCACCGATTCACACAACCATAAGCTCGGCTCGCATTTACATTAAAACATGACTGACTAGAGGAAAAAAATATGCCCTTCTTTCTCTGACACTGAGTTATGCATACATTACATGCACACATTGCGCCGCAGTATTGCTGACGGCCACAAAGAAAAGAGAGCGAACGAGAACAAGTGAGTGCAGCTAACCAAAATCTTTACCCTCCTCATCTTTCCATATACATATGTTTGTGATATTGCACTAGATGCAAGCTAGTTTAGCCGATCCAAAAATGTTCGACTTCGGCTCAAATTTGGCATCAGCTAGTTCTGATTTTTTCTGTAACCTTAGGTTCTATCTGGATTCAATGTTAATTTAAAATCAAAAACAACTCAGAATTGACCAAACTATAGTCTCACGAGTTAAAGTTTAGAAAACCAAGCTAAGCTAACCTATGTGCAATATTTCTTGATCCGAGATATAATCTGTTTTTATCTGCCAAGCAGAAAATTAACTGTATTAAATTGTTGGACAACCATAATTTGATTGATTTATCAGGGGAAAACAGTCCACATCCAAGTTGGTCGAAAATTTCCAGCAGTTCAAATTAAAAACAATCTGACATCTTCATTAAAAATATGGCTTGACAGAGGACACATATTGGAACGGTCGGAAAGAATGAAACAATATTTTCACATCTTTTTAAATTATCAAAAGTTTTGCTAGCAGAACCACCCACACAAATAAGTGTTGAGCGTTTGTTTTCAGGAGTAGAATTTATAATGAATCCCCGCTTTTGTCTGCATGAATTGTAAAGTTTATATTTCATACTAATAACCGTAACCGTAACCAAAACCCGAAACAGAATTAGGTTAATAACCGTAACCAGTACCGTAACCGATATTCCACAACCGTAATATAACCGTAACCGGAAAAAAACTATCGGCCAAAACAGTAACCGTTACCCAAACCGTTATTCGTTTCGGTTTTAATCTCTGGTTTAAAGTAATGTGAAAATTATTTGTATAAGCGAATTTAAAAAAAATCCTATAAAAAAATTCAACAAAAATTTTGCACATGGAGAATACCTCCTTAAAGGTTTTAGGTCAGAATAGAATAGAAATAATAATTGAATCATAAGATTTCGAGCAAACTTTGCGAACCTTATTTAAAGCATATCCAATAAACAATCAGCGAGCTTAAAAACAATAAAATTGAAAAAAAAAGTTTTTTCATTAAGACCCATTTTTTGACCGATCGGTCCCATGGCAGTCATAAGATACAGTCATCCGATTTTGACCAAATTCTGAAAATCTATTCGAAAGCATTTTATGTAAATAATAAAAGAGTTTAAGAACGCTAACATTAAACACAAAAAAGTTTTTCTCACTAAGAGACATTTTCCAACCAATCCGTCCTATGGCAGCTATAACAAATAGTCATCCAATCCGGTAGGTTTAGACATATTATCAGCGTGCAGTGAAAAGAAGGATCTGTGCAAAATTGATAACTTTAAGACTGAGAGACAAGTTTGCGTAGAAACGGACAGAAAGACGGACAGAGAAACGGTCAAAGCTAAATCGACTTAGGTCGTCGCCCTCATCAAGAATATATATAGTTTATTGGGTCGGAAATGAATATTTCTATGCTTTGCAAACTTCTGGCCAAAATTATAATACTCTTTGCAAAAGTATAAAAAAGAGATACCAATACGGAACCAAATACCGATAAAAATACAGAATCTTAACAGAATCTTAATTGGTAAATATGTACCTAGGTTTCTGTGCCAATATAGCTCGTTATTGGAACAAATAAGTAAGTAGGCATTTGTACCAGCATATAATATTTGGTTGATTTTCCATCTTAGTGCTATGTTCAAGTAATTAAATACTTATTTTTATAACACTAAGGGGGACTTTTCGTGTATCATCTAACTTAAATTACGTTACAAAGGATGAAACAATTGTTATTGTTTTAAACAAATATTTATCAAATTTGAAAATTTTTACTTACTTTGGGGGATTCGAATCGGGGCCATTGGTCTTAACACGATTGAAAGCACGTCTTTTCCAGTAACGCTGAGCGCGTTAAAATCAACGGTCTAACAAATTACTTGTATTAAATCTGCCTAAACACAGGCACGACAAATTTCTTGAATAGCGGATAAATGAGACCACTAGGAATTCTCGAGTTGAAATTCCGTTGAAGTGCTCTATAAAAAACCAACTTGAAACTTGTAAGTCAACAATTTTCGCGGGTTAGATTTGCGTCGGAACAGTTATTCGGTCATCAAATACATTCAAAAGTTATACTATAAATGTGCGGTTAGATTAACTTGTTGGGACAGTTAATTGCCGCAAAAAACAAAGTATGAGATGAAATATCAAGCAGAGTTACTAATCTATGGTAAAGTTACTGTAGTAGCAGTAACTAAAATAAAGAAAATTTGAGAATATATTTGTAGTTAATTTTACTAGGAGTACAGATGTTAAAGCAACAACAAAACTCGTGGTAAAATAAAAACGTGAAGCTTAAAATTTCTTCAGTAGAATTTACTGTTGGCACAAGTTACAAAACAAACCAAAAGCAAGCATAAAAACTTTGGAAAAAAAACTGTCAGCGTAGTTAATTTTACCCACCACATTTTTTTTGTGTAAAAAAGGTAAAACTGGCTATACAGCTCAGGCTCTTTTAAATTAAACGTTTAACGAAGAAAATTTTCATGCTAGTTATAAAAATGTGTAAAAGCTAGATAAAGAAGAGAATTAGAGGCGGGATCACAGACTAGAGTAATAAATAAGAGAAGCCATGTTTGGTTACAAAATTTCGTCAAATTATTTGCAAAGAAGGATATTTTAATCAGTTCAGTTACTTAAGATAAAGACTGATACAGTAACATTATGTTATACATATACAATTATATTAGGTTAAATAATATTAATTTAATCCAGTTTAGTTTGAAATATGTTGTTATTGTTCTTGTTAGCGGTTTTTGAGTTTTTCCCCTAAGTGTCTGTGCGTTTCTAATTGTCTTAAGATCATGTGGAAGATGATTCTTAAGTCGAATAGCATGCGGAAAGAATTGTCGATTAGAAGTGGAAAGCTTATATTTCGTACTAATTATGTTTTTGGTTCTAAGCGAAGAAGCAAATTTTAATTTAACATACAGATAGGAGGGATGTTCAGAGTTAATAATATTGTGCAGAAATATTAAGACCCGCAGACATATCCAGGAGTCAAGGTTGATGTTATACATATATGTATCTGTTTAGCAAAAGTTGATATGGGCTAAACCGTAAACTTTTAAATCAAGGGCAGAAAATTAAATGGAATAATAGGATACATATTCCAGCTGCAAAATACATACATGAGACAACCAATTGCACAAAAACCACCTAGTTACAAAATCTAGGTGGATTTCGATTTGATCAAAAACAGGGACATGAGAAAACGGGCCTAAGAGACATGATAATCTACTTGGCTTGGTTGTCATGTTTTTAATGTAAATAGCTTATCAATTGACATATTCGAAACATGAGAAAATAGAATGAAAGTAGAACTTATAGAAAGAAACCTTTTCTTTTCTTTTTACAATTTGATTTTTATATGCGAGCAATATTGGATTAAAAATTTTAATCAAGAAATTCGTTCTTGAATCAAGAATAGTTATTCTTCCCGTACTTCTAATTTCGAGTATAGCGTATGAAATTATTTATTTACTAAATGAAGAGAATAGAAAAATGTGCATGTATTAATGAGCATGAAAGCCTTCAGCTGATTTTATTGCTCGCGTCTGTGTGAAAAGCAAGAGTAACTTCAGCCCCCGGTGGCTATAGCCCGACCGGCCCTGAACTAAAAACAAGCACGCTCCCATTTGTTTTGCATATTTATATTAAAGTTTTACTTCGTTTTGAAACAGCTTTTGGTGTTTTGTGATCCTGTTCAGGTTCAGAATCGAACTCACATCTCAGTCAAGTCGCCATTTTATCATTACCAAATGTTGCGCCATTTTGCTCCTTATCCCACAATGTGATATCGCAATCAAACGAAACGAAATGTGTGCCAAGGCAGGCTCAACCAATCATCGGAGCCGAGAAACCAACCACCACTTTAACTTCATTTTGTACCCAAAACTCGTTCGGAGTTTATCTGCCACCAACTTCATTTAAGAGCCGCAGACGAAGACACAGGCTTAGGGGAAAAAGTGACAGCTGTGCCAGCTGACCCCCGACCATTATTGTCCATTCTTGTGTGGGTGCGGGAACTTGGGTCTGGGCATTTAATAAATAAATAGCAAGAGACAGCAGCTAACCCATCAGCATTATTAGAAATGGAACAGAAAAAAGGGTTGCTTAATGATAACAGAAACCCCCCCGACCGGATGGTCCCGGGATGATTGAAAGTGGAAGTGGGCTAAGGCCTAACCGCAAGAGCTGACCGCTGTTTTGGTCATTTCTGGCAATTTCCGACAATTGTTGTCTCAATTCAGCGAACAACCCTCTGGCCCAGAGGGTTGCATATGGAGTTGGGGCTGCTTTGGGGGGGGTGAGTTCATTCATCAATTTGGCGCGTTGACACATTTATAGCCCCTGGAATTAGTAGACAGAAATTGGGTTTGGCAGGCAGCTTGCTCAGACAATAAGAAGAAAACTATTTACACTTGGAATTAATGCTCAAAAGTTTGCTCAACTCGAGGAATAATACCGAAAACGGAACTTGCGTTTCAAATCACTTACCGAAAACGATATTAAAATTTTTTATACCGGAATACCGGAACCACATTGAAAGCGGGCAAAAACCGATTCAAGAGTTGTAAGCTAAATTTTTTAGCAGTGTAATGTATTAAAAGATTATCTCAATTTTTGTGGCCAAACAAGTGGAAGTGGTCTTAGAATGGCGAGCACTTCCTGCTCCGTTTTTTTGTTTCTTTCCTTTTCTTTTACCTTTTTGTGATTTGAGTTACCCTTCGCTGCTTCTTATCTTAAAACGATATTTCTGTTTGCAAAATAGAGCAAAAGAGGGAGAAAAGAGTTCTCCATCCTTGCCATTGTTGCATATGGGTATTGGGCCGCATCACATCATTAGCTCTAGGGTTTTCCACCAAATTGTTGGTACAAAGGGAGTCACTCACATATGCAGTCGCCTCCTAATGATCGTTGGTTCCGGTCAGTTTGTCCATTGCATACACAATTTGCCACCAGCGGCACAAGTTGCCATGATTAATTAACTTGGCTCTGGCATTTGCATTTCCATTTCCATTTGCATCTAAATCTGTGCGGCTCATGTTGCGTTTTTGTTGTACTTTGTCCGTGTAATTTGAGGCGCTCGGGTTTTTGTCGACGCATAATTAGAGAAAGAGAAGATGAAGACCACTGACTGTGGAATTGTTTGAGCCACACGAGCCAAACACTAATTGTTCAACGAAAGTTAGTTAAGGTTTGATCCTTTTCTTTCTTTTTGATGAAGAGAGTGGTCAGGGGACATGAGGCTTGGCTTACGGTTTGAAAAAACGTAAAGGCCAAGCTAACTACGTCTTTGCCGAAGTTTTTATACACTTGCAAATGTTTTTATATATGAGAGTTTTAGAACGCCATCATTAAAACAAACAATTTGTCTAAATAAAACCCATTTTCCGACCGATAGTTTCTATGTCAGCTATAAGATATTTATTTATTTATTTATATACAGTTTACTTGATTAAATCATTCGCATAAGCAGTTATTTAATTTTTAGTGGCCTTACTGTCGTTTCTCTTTAGATTCAACAGTTCACCCAATAAAATTTGTATCAATATCAATTTGATACGCGTTGTCTCAAATTGAAACTGAAACCAGGATCGTTTTGTATCAATATAAACCTAAAAAGTATCAAATTGATATTTTGAGTATTAATTTGATACTAATTCGAAAAAATTGGAAAAGTCATGCTCTTATGTAAAACGAAGCGAAGACCTATTATTAAATTGATACTTAAAAATTAATTCAAAATAGGATCAACCTGATACAAGTTAGTATCAATTTGATATTCTCGAAATATCACTTAAATATTTTCGAAAATATCAACTTGACGCTTGGAGTATGAAAGACAATTTGATACTCAAGTTTGGGTTAGAAAAATTCGTGACTAAATAGTGCTATTATTTTTGTGTGAGGGGTATATAGATAGGATTTGACCCTGAGGTATGTCTTTGTTCGAAAGAACCCGTTCTTAATCTGCAGGTTGATTTCTGAATAAAAGTTGTAAAAGTGCTCTTAATCAGTCCATTAAAGTTGTTCCTCTTAAAATAACACTTTTTGTAGACTTTTGTGTAGTGACGTTTGTTCTTATATCCTAGAAGAAGTTTTGTTTTCTATGGAAACCATCTTATAGCATTTTAAATTTGCTGTTTGGCACCTCTTAACTATAGCTTTGACTTAACTCTACCCGATATAAAGCTATCTATTTATTGCAAAAGTCACACTAGCTATTATCCCATTTAACCCGTGGTACAGTTAGATGACTTTTTGAACTCGCGTGTAGTTAAATTAAGTATGAATAATTCTTTGTACTTGAATCGAGAATTTTCCGCCTTAAAGGCCTGTATCCAGCACTGCGGAAAATCTTTTTCGTCACTTTGGCTTTGCTTTGATGCTCAAATGCTTTTAGTAAGGGTTTCTATTTATATGAAATACTGTGACGAAAAGAATTTTCCGGAGTGCTGGATACAGGACTTAAAGCTCCAAAATTTTATGAATTAATCACGAAAACTTCTTCAATTTCCTTCCAAATTCTTCACTCAAGAACGAATTTCTTGATTTAAGTATGAATAGTTATCCCAAATTTGCTTGCATTCTCCGCTTGACTACTTATACTCGCTCTCCTCGTCTATGAAAATAAAATAAACAATGAATTAAGCTCGATTTTAAGAACGAAAAGTTTTTTCAAAAGCATTTGTACTTAAAGTACTCTTTCTAAAGCTAAAGTTTTTAAGCCATCTTGACCAGAACTTTGCACAGAGTCTTTTGGTACAAATACGCTGCACATTTGTGGGAACCGGGCGGATCGGATGACTATAGCATATAGCTGCCACAGAAACGATTGGTAGAAAAACTAGTTTAAGTGAAAAACTTTACTGTTTTCAATGCAAACGTGTCCAACCCTCGTATATTTTAGTTTTCTATACTTTTACATAATTCCGCCTAGTTGTTTGAAAATCTGACAATTATATAGTACTAGCGGGTACCCGGCGTGCGTTGCTATGCCCCCCTTTAGAATTTTAAACACAAAATTAAGAAATAATGGTTACTTGTCGATTGCCATCAATTCAATCTTTATGATAACCTAAACTCATTAAAACTTTTTTTAAAACTTGGCGATTTTTTGGTCCGTTTGATTTAGACTTTCTATTTACTCGTCTTCATGTCAATCTAAGTTCATATAACAATATTGCAAATGTTAAAATTATTTACCCGTCTTTAATTGCCAACTATTAAATATTCATGATCAGGTCTGTTCCCATTTCCGAGTGAACTTAAAAACTAAAACGATTGTTATTCCGAATCGTTCAGCTCGGTTTCATTTCGATCGTTTTTGTTTTCGTCTACATGCAAACTGCATGAGGAACAATTTTTATTTATAGTTTGTTTATTAATTTTCCCAATACAACAAGAGCTTGTCTTGATAATTAAAGTATTGGTCGCAATATGTTATTAGGGAAGGTTGGTAAAAAATATAATTTATCCTAGCTTAATAACTAATAGGGTTGATATGAATTAAAATTAAGTTTACAATGCGATACGATTGGCATAAATGATATTTGATAATTTAAACGACAAGACTTTTTAAGTCGGCGATAAGGTTAGTTTTGAAAAGTGTTGCGTTCCTAATGGTTTTGAGTTGGTGCGGAAGCTGGTTCCAGCAACGAGCAGCAAAGACATATAAGTGTTTTTCTGAACAGGCCAGGCTTAATCTGGATGAATAATATTATTAGTTCTCGTGGATGAGGCGAATTCCAATTTTTCAAATAAATACTGTGGTTCACGAGTAACAATAATTTTATGAATAAAAATTAGAGTTCTAAGTTTAATCCAAGATTCAAGAGTCAGTTGAAATATTTGGTTGGCAAAGGTCGTTATATGCTCAGATGGCTTGCGGTCAAAGACATATCTCGCAATAGAGTTGAAGGTTACACGAGTCGGATACTGTTGGCGGCACAATTTGCAAAAATTCAATACCGTAGAATAACATCGGGACTAAACAGGAGCTTTGGCTTTTAATGTTCTGTGTTGCACTTTTTTTTAAACCAGATAATTGCCTGAGAGTCAAATCATAGTTTCCCAGAAAGCTTTAGCTATGATTGTTGCTCAGGAGAAGTTGGCATTGAACTGTATTCCAAAGTTGCTGATTTGGTTTGCATATTCTATGATTTTGTGTCATCAATAATTTAGGGTGAGTAAAAAAATATTATTTAGGCAGCTGAGTCATATCAAGGGTCTTTTTGTACACGATTAAACACTTCGATTTTGATGGGTTTAATCCCAAACCATTCTCCTTTGCCCAGTTGCATATTTTTTAATAGAAAACTTTTTAAAATGAAACTCATTGCAAACACTGACACAGTCAACATTTCACGCAACGGACGACTAACATACAACTGGACATCGTCAGCATACATATGGACGGCACAGTTAAACAGGTAGGTCATTTATATATATGGGAAAACAAAAGTGGACCAAGAACAGACCCTGGGGAGACCTGGGTATTTGGAAGCAATTGTGACATGCGTTATCGAAAACGACTGCTTGCTGTCTGTAAGAAAGGTATGACTTAATCATTTTCGAAGCTTAGTACATAGTATGTCGTGGTCCACGTTGTCAAATGCTTTACTAAAATCTAATAATGTCAGGAATGTTACATTTTGCAAAAAATTATTTTTAACCATTTTACAATTTTGTAAGCTCAATATATTTATGAATACTTCAAAATCTTCACAATATTTGTCTTATAAGAACAAAAATATTTGATAGACGAGAAGTATAACCGTTGGCATGAAAATTGTTAATTACTTTTCATTCCACTGACTCAAAGACACTACTGTTGAAACCGAATAACTTGATCGTTTTTCGGAAACGGGAACAGCTACCAATTTCGATTCCGCATAATCAAACCGAACCTGAAATTATCTGAACCAATCATAAAATGTTGTATATTTTCCGGTTCTTTGGAACGCTTGATATTGACCCGTCAATTTAGCCGTCTACTTTATAGTGTATTTCATACAAAAATATTTGAAAATTTACGTTGTCTACGGTTGCCATCTATAAAATCCTAATGATTCCCAAAACTCATAAAACTTTGCAAATTTCGCGAAAAATCTAAGCTCAAATGACAATTTTGGAAATTACGCGATTTTTTGACAGCTCGGTCTATATATATACACTTCCAATATTTACCCGTCTACTACTGCCGTCGAGTGAGAGAAGCTTGGCTTGGCCTTTTGGGGCTGTATAGCAAATTTTACATTTACAGCCGTACTTTAAGTCTTCATAACAATCTTTGGTCATATGGAAAATTTGTAAATTCCGCATTTCTTTTAATAGTTTGATGCGTCTACATTGCCATCCATCAAATCAAATAATAATCTTAGGTCATAAGAATAATTTTCAAATTTCGCAATATTTTGGAATATTTAATCGACGCCTCTAATTTATCAAAGCCGGCGCTTTCGTAAAAATGGAAAAATGGCAAACTTTGCGGTTTTTGGTCTACGTTTACGAATTTGTTGTTGTTCTATGTCCGGCAAAACATACATGCTCAATTTGGCGTTGCGTGTGAGCGTTTAGCTACGCGAGAGCGCGCTCATTTAGCACTTCTTTGTTGTTGCAAAAGAAAGCAGAATAAGCCCGTATACTGTCGGTGTATCAACGTCTCTGCCGCAGATTCGTGTTGTATACACAGTAGATAAGAACGTGCCGGACTTTGCTGGTCATCATCTTGGTCTTTGGTGAGGTTATGGGGTTTGAGAACTTTTATCCTTTATGGGAATCTTTAATTTCGGTACGGAAGATTTTAGTGGGAGTAAAAATTGATTTCAGCGTCATGTGACGCTGCCGCTACGATGACGTCATGCATATTTTTATGTTCTTGTTTGAGTATCCCAGTGGGAAGTGGGGAGAAGGGAAAGTAGAAGGGGAAAGTGGGGGTGAATTGACACTGACTAAACAGTGACTGAAGAGCGACTTGACTAAGAGTGACTTGACTACTAAACAGTGACTTGACAATGTCGAAACAGTGACTGTGACTTGCAGTGATTAAACAGTGACTTAACAGTGACTTGACAGTGACTTACAGTACAGTGACTTACAGTGATTTGACAGTGACTTGACAGTGACTTGACAGTGTCTTGCAGTGACTAAAAGTGACTAACAGGTGACTACAGTGACTACAGTAAAAAGAAGGACGAACACAGCAGCCAGTGATCTTGTTGTTGATATTTATTCCCCCCTGTTTTCTTCTTTTGAAAGGTTGTCATTGTTGATTTACATACCATTGAGAGATCTTGTGATTTTGACATTAAGCCCTTAAATTTAGCATTACGTTTCACATCAAAGCCGCGTGAGTGTTAGCGACACTCACACCTTTCTTTAAATTTAACGTATTCTTTGTTTAAGGATCAGGGATGCAAATGGGTTTCAATTTAAATTGACGGTGGCCACTAAACTTTAACATAAAGGGCGCTACAACAACATCAGTTATTTGGCTATAGCAGTCCATTGCGTTGCAAAGCCGCGGTGCTTGTATTTTGTTGTTT